>OY288279.1:8985458-9260147 GCA_958450335.1 Hibiscus tridactylites
ATTCTTTCATATATCCAAATACTTTGTACATGGGCTATTTATATACAATGTTTGGATTAGCTAACAATTCTAACTGATCTAACAACTTCTCTAACAACACTAACTATATAATTAACAAATTATACAAATCAGTTTCTAACACTCCCCCTCAAATTGGTGGGGCAAAAACATCTTTGACACCCAACTTGGATAATAAGTGTTCATGTTGAGAAGTACTTAAAGCCTTTGTGAAAATATCAGCTGGTTGCTCCTTGGTTGAGATGTATTCTGTTTGAATCAGCCCTTCTTGAATTTTTTCCCTCACAAAATGGCAATCTATCTTTATGTGCTTTGTCCTCTCATGGAATACAGGATTAGCAGCTATTTGAATGGCAGCTTTACTATCACTTAGCACCTTTGCTGGCTTGTCATCTTGTATTCCCAATTCTTTTAATAACCCTTTCAACCAAACTATCTCTGCAGTCACCATGGCCATGCTTTTGTATTCTGCCTCTGCTGATGATCTAGCCATAGTACTTTGCTTCTTTGATTTCTGTTGAGTGTGTAAAAGTTCTATTATTTACACCCTTTTTAACTCATATTTATGCTGCATTCAAGCATCATTGCATTGCATTTAGGTTAGTTTTTAGTAAAACATCACAAAAGGATTAAAAGCACGGATTCTACTGAAAGATGGCTATTTTTGCAGGTATCTGTCATAGTAGACGATGAAGGCAGGCGCAGGGCAGATAAGCAGGAAAGCTGAACTGGACAAGCAGCCGAAGAAGACGAACCTGTCATGGACCTGTCGTGACAGCATGGTGACAGCAACTTTATGAAGAGGAAAAGTCAAGTGGACCTCGATAGATAGAGAAAAATCTGCTCGTCTGTCGTGTGAAAGCCACATATTTTTCCAAGCCCCGGATCGAAAGATATGTCAAGCCAAAGCTCAAGAAGAAGAAA
Source organism: Hibiscus tridactylites (assembly GCA_958450335.1). Taxonomy (NCBI): domain Eukaryota; kingdom Viridiplantae; phylum Streptophyta; class Magnoliopsida; order Malvales; family Malvaceae; genus Hibiscus; species Hibiscus tridactylites. The sequence goes on from OY288279.1 coordinate 8,986,401, forward strand.
TTCCTAAAAGCAAGGATGCGGCTGGAAAGTATGAGACTTTAGAGATTTAGTCTTTATTAGAATCTTACTTTTAATTAAAGTTGTAATCCTTGTTACCTTAGATGACTTGAGCCCAAAGCTTATATAAGGGCATAGGTTTTAACCTAGAGGGATCATCCCTCATTCTACCCCAAAACCGACATCTAAAACCCCTCCGCCGTTTACCCGTCGTTTACCTGTCACCGACATGTTCTAAAAACCCCTAGGGCCACGGGTTGATTTGTAAAGTAGTTGCAAGGGTTGTTTTGTTTTAGGAATTTTCAGTTCAATAAAATAAACTTCAAGTTCTCTTATTTTGGTTATTAATATCTTGCAAGAGCATCGGGAGAGCATTGTGAGGTTATCCATTTACTTAGCATCGGGAGAGTTAAGTATACGAAAGAAGTAAGAGCAAGTTCTCTAGTTTATAGTTGAACTATCTTGTGCCTAGGGATAGGGCAAGGTTAAGTGGCTAAAGAAGAATTCATACACATCGGTGTTCATCCTTCGATTCACGCCGGGAGGTATCATCAAAGACGTGATCATCGACAGACTTGGACCTAGGGATAGGCCAAGGCAGATCTGGGATTCTTGCCAAACTTGAAGTACGGAGTTGGTGTGTTTGCTGCCGCGACAGCCAACGGACAGCTTCCGCGACAGGTGCTGTCGGCGACAGGCGCGACGACAGGACTGGATTCCCTAAGCACTGCAATACCTGCACTACTGAGCAATTCAATACCAGCCCATTCTCTCTATCTTGATTTCTCTACTTTTATTTTCCAGTATTCTTTATTATTTTCGTGACAATATCCTAATCTATTCTTTTCCCCTTGTGCAGATAGCAAAGGAAAGGGTTAGCCCAGTCCCTGTGGAGACGATATCCGATACTCTAGTATCACTTTATTACTTGCGACGTGTACACTTGCACTCAATTGCGATAGACTCTTTTACACGCAACAAGTTTTTGGCGCCGTTGCCGGGGACTGACAACACACTCTTACCCTAGCTTCTGCACTTTTCTTTTATTTTTATTTTTTTTTATTATTTTTTTATTATTTTCTTTAATTTTTTTTAATTTTTTTATTTTTTTTTATTTTTTTTTACAAAAAAAAAAACTCAGGTGAAAATACAGGTTCAAGGGCATCAACATGCTAGGAAAAACCATTCGAGAGTTGATGTGGGAAAGTTCTTGCAATTACCGTAAAGATATGCTTCCAGGGCAGCAGCCGTGGCAGCAACAGGGGCAGCAAATGCCGATGCCGCAGCAGCAAAATTTTTTATGGTACGATCAAAACCCACAAAATTTTTTTTACCATGACAGTTTTGCTACAGAACCCGACCTGCCCTGGCAATGTCATCATCCACAAGAGCAGTCAAAATCCTTAGAAGACACACTGCAAGCCTTCTTGGCAATCACTCAAAAAGTGTCAGCTTCTACGAAAGCAAGTATCGCCAAGATGGATGAACTCTTGAGCAGACCAGTCCTCATTCATGCCACAAATGAACCTGAAATCATGAGGCAAGATGACGAGGATGCCCATGTGAAGGAATACCCAACATATGATGAGTCTGAGCAACAACTAGCCATGGCAATGATAGAGGAGCCGGAATGGAGCAACGCCGCGACAACGCTGAGTGGAATTCAAGAGAATGTCACGACAGCAACCACTTCTGAGGCAGAAACTCCAGCCTCGGCAGAAACTGCCGCCTCGACAGAAACTGTCGCCTCGACAGAAACTGCCGCCTCGATAGAAACTGCCGCCTTAACAGCAACTGCCGCCTCGACAGCAACTGCCGCCTTAACAGCAACTGCCGCCTTAACAGCAACTGCCGCCTCGACAGCAACTGCCGCCTTAACAGCAACTGCCGCCTCGACAGCAACTGCCGCCTTGACAGCAACTGCCGCCTCGGCAGAAACTGCTGCCTCGATAGAACCTGCCGCCTTGACAGCAACTGCCGCCTCGGCAGCAACTGATGCCGAAGCAGCAACCACATCAGAGGCAGATTCTCAACCCACTACCTCGGTTATGCCCGACCAAGATTGCACACATCCATCTCTGTCATGGCACTCGCACAACCACCTAGAAGAGCTACCCAATGACAGTTCTTCACAAATGGAATACGAGCAGGTAATAAACGAACCTTTTGAATCCTTTGAAAACTCACCGATTCCATTGCAGATATTAGAGGAACCAACACCGATGGACTCAGAATTATCAAAGTCTCTACTGATGGAGATTTACGAGTGGTCAACAGAATTTGATATAGAGAGTGATGGCACCTACCAATGTCCCATTAACCTGCAAAGTAACCTGATAAAAAACTGTCAAAATAACTGCCTGCCGCAGCAGCGGGCACGGCAGCAAGGGCTACATTCAACCACAACATTATTCAACGAATACAAGGTAAGTTTGTGGCTGAATGTCAATTTGATTATTTCTAATCATATATTCATGCCCTCAGAAACATTACCAAGAAGGGAGGACTTCATGGACTACAAAGGGAAGAGAAAGAAAGGAGCCCCCAACATGAGAATAATCACCAGATGGAGGGTACGGATGGACTTCAAGAAGTACCGGAAACGACGCCTCAAGCATTATCAGGGGACTGAAGCCCCAGGAATTCAGGAAGTGGTTACTTTAGGAGATGCCCCATAAGGCACCCCTAATTTAACCTAAGTTTTATTTTTATTTTCTTATTATTATTATTTATTACGAATTAGGTTTATTTTATTTGAATAATGTTTTGTTTTTCTAATTTCAGTTTTTAGGAAATAAAGGAGTCAAGAAGGAAAGGAGAAGTGGCCCAAGCCCACCACCCATCCATCAGCCCAACAAAGCCCATTTATGGTAACCTGTCGTTTCGGTTGCCGCCGCAGACGGATATGACAGGCTGTCAACAGACTGACACGGCAGACACAGAAGCGTGCGGCAGACGCATAACAGACGCATAAATGCGTGTCAGACGCGTCAGACACGCTAAATCCAATCTGCCGCCCCGTTATTCACGCCTGCCGTTACAGCATTAAATGGGCAGCTACTCGACCGCTATATAACCCCGTTTCATTTTCATTTTTTCTCACTTTTGCTTATTCCTACTTGCTTTCTCCTCTAGTTTTATTTGCTTTCTACATTTTTCTCAACCCTTGCAACTAACATGTCTACTAGACAGACCCGTCGTAGTGCTGCCTCAGCATCTTCTTCAGCAGCAGCAACGCCCTTTGCCAACAAGGAGTTATGGGAGGAATGTGGCTTCGTATACATCCGACAGGCACCCAACATGAGACTCCGACCGTTCATTGTAAGGGCCATCACGGCTCAATTATGGGAGCACTTTGCTGAACAACCGGCAGAGCTAAACGACACATTAGTCCGAGAGTTTTATACTGCCATAGACAGCAGAACGGCGACATCTGTCATCGTTCGAGGTGTTAAGGTGCCATTCACTGCCGACAGCATCAACCACATGTTTGGCCTCTACTTTGGCCCCGATGATGATGCTCACCAGAAATTTCTCGACACCCTCGATGCTGCCGCTTATGATGCTGTCATGGTGGAGTTGACAGAGGAGGGAACATCATGGACAACCAGCAAGAAGAACCCCCACTCAGTCAACAGGGGCAGCTCCTCCCGGAAGCCAAACTTTGGAACGCTTTCATCAAAAAGCGTATCATGCCTTCGTCCCACCACACGACAGTCAACCGGCAGCGGCTCGCCCTTATTCATTCCATCATGCACGACGGGCCTATCAATGTGGGCCGATATATGAGGGACAGCATCCTGGACTGCACCTTCCGCTCCGACTCCCGCCTCTGCCTGCCGTTCACAATAACCTCATTCTGCCGATGTGCAGCTGTCCCCGAGGAACCCTCCGACAAAATAATCAAGGGCAGAGGCTGGACAGACAACAACATCAACAGCCTCATGGAGCTGGTAGTGGCTACACCTGTCTCATCTTTCAATCCAGCCGACTCCCCAGAAGAATCATCAGAGGAGCCTGTCCCTGAACCTGCCGCCGCAGCCGCTCCGACAGACCAGTCTGCCCTCATCCTTGCTGCGCTACAACGGGTAGAGAAGAGACAAATGGGACTGATGACGTTCATTCGGGACTTCGCTAACTCGACGGTAAATTTTATTAACAACACTTTAAATTTTCCTGATGTTAATTTCCCTACTTTTCTTGCCCATTATTTCCATATCCCCAACCCTGTCCACACACCCACACCACCTGCCTCCCCACATTCCCACTCTACTGCTTCCACCACATCACCTGCCCCGACGGCAGCAGGCAGTCCAACGGCCGAAACATCTGCTAGAGGAACAAAGAGACCTGCCTCAGATGACAGCCCTCTGATCAGAAGGAATTTGGAGAGGGAATTTACGCATGTCAAAAGGATAAAGCACGTGGCAGACAAGAAACGGCTGCCCAAGGCTAGCACAACCACCAGCAGCACTTGGGACAGTGGCAACAGTTCCAACATCCAGCTTGTGGAGCAATCTGCCCCTGCACCTGCCCCTGAACCTGCCCAGCCGCCTCCACAACCCAGACGCTGCCGGTAGATCCGTGTTAGCAGCAGCAGCGAGAACAGCGACTGAAAATTTAAGTTTTTCTTTTTCTTTTATTGCTGTCTGCCTATATCTTTTGTGATGTACTTGCTTTCATTTTTTTCGTTTTTGTTTTTCATCTCATTTTGCATTGAGGGCAATGCAACCCTTGAGTTTGGGGGTGGCAACCCTCCATCTTTAATGGAGTCTTAGCACATCTTTAAATTATTGTTGTGTCTTATTATTTAAGTTCTCTTAAAAAAAAATCAGAAAATTTAAAACTATTGGCTTAAAACTGTGAAGTTAACTTACCTGTCATGACAGCTCTGTCGTGGCAGCATATTTAGGACAGGTTAAGGAGAAGTTTAGAGCCTTTCTATAGTTCTGAAAACTTAAAACACCATTGTGACTGTTATATTGCTTAGATTTCTTTTAGCCAAACTAGAATAGGAAGCTTAGAACTTGAATAGCCCCTAGAGGTGCCTAACACTGGCTCTAGGAGAGAAGTTTAGCAAAAGAAACTCAAAAACTTAGAGGTGCCCGAAACCGGCTCTAGGAAGCTAACTAGAGGTGCCCGAAACCGGCTCTAGTAACTAGAGGTGCCCGAAACTGGCTCTAGTAAAACTTAGCTTGAAAATAGAAGAAAAAAAAGCATGAAAATGTGCCTTCTAAAAAAAATAAACTTTGGCATAAAAATTCGAGGTAAAAAGTTGAATATTCTAGTGAAACTAAGAGAGTCTTAGCATATAACTGTTCACAAGCATGCACACACTGCACGAGAGCTATAGGGAGATTCCGGACAGATCCTAACCTTTCCGACAGGTTGCTGCCGCCATAGAGATTGAGTGACGGGTGAGGGACAGTTCACTATTTGAAGGCCAACACAAAAATTTTTCATTTTTTAGTCTTAATTGCTTGAGGGCAAGCAAAAACTTGAGTTTGAGGGTGTGTTGAGTGTGTAAAAGTTCTATTATTTACACCCTTTTTAACCCATATTTATGCTGCATTCAAGCATCATTGCATTGCATTTAGGTTAGTTTTTAGTAAAACATCACAAAAGGATTAAAAGCACGGATTCTACTGAAAGATGGCTATTTTTGCAGGTATCTGTCATAGTAGACGATGAAGGCAGGCGCAGGGCAGATAAGCAGGAAAGCTGAACTGGACAAGCAGCCGAAGAAGACGAACCTGTCATGGACCTGTCGTGACAGCATGGTGACAGCAACTTTATGAAGAGGAAAAGTCAAGTGGACCTCGATAGATAGAGAAAAATCTGCTCGTCTGTCGTGTGAAAGCCACATATTTTTCCAAGCCCCGGATCGAAAGATATGTCAAGCCAAAGCTCAAGAAGAAGAAATTCCTAAAAGCAAGGATGCGGCTGGAAAGTATGAGACTTTAGAGATTTAGTCTTTATTAGAATCTTACTTTTAATTAAAGTTGTAATCCTTGTTACCTTAGATGACTTGAGCCCAAAGCTTATATAAGGGCATAGGTTTTAACCTAGAGGGATCATCCCTCATTCTACCCCAAAACCGACATCTAAAACCCCTCCGCCGTTTACCCGTCGTTTACCTGTCACCGACATGTTCTAAAACCCCCTAGGGCCACGGGTTGATTTGTAAAGTAGTTGCAAGGGTTGTTTTGTTTTAGGAATTTTCAGTTCAATAAAATAAACTTCAAGTTCTCTTATTTTGGTTATTAATATCTTGCAAGAGCATCGGGAGAGCATTGTGAGGTTATCCATTTACTTAGCATCGGGAGAGTTAAGTATACGAAAGAAGTAAGAGCAAGTTCTCTAGTTTATAGTTGAACTATCTTGTGCCTAGGGATAGGGCAAGGTTAAGTGGCTAAAGAAGAATTCATACACATCGGTGTTCATCCTTCGATTCACGCCGGGAGGTATCATCAAAGACGTGATCATCGACAGACTTGGACCTAGGGATAGGCCAAGGCAGATCTGGGATTCTTGCCAAACTTGAAGTACGGAGTTGGTGTGTTTGCTGCCGCGACAGCCAACGGACAGCTGCCGCGACAGGTGCTGTCGGCGACAGGCGCGACGACAGGACTGGATTCCCTAAGCACTGCACTACTGAGCAATTCAATACCAGCCCATTCTCTCTATCTTGATTTCTCTACTTTTATTTTCCAGTATTCTTTATTATTTTCGTGACAATATCCTAATCTATTCTTTTCCCCTTGTGCAGATAGCAAAGGAAAGGGTTAGCCCAGTCCCTGTGGAGACGATATCCGATACTCTAGTATCACTTTATTACTTGCGACGTGTACACTTGCACTCAATTGCGATAGACTCTTTTACACGCAACAATTTCCATGAAACCAATGATTCTCCCAACATCACACAATATCCAGTAATAGATCTTCTAGACATAGGACATGTGGCCCAATCTGAGTCACAACTTGCTGTGATAGTGCAGTCACTTGTGGATTTAAACAGAATACCCAAACCAGGATTCTTCTTTATATATCTGACTATCCTACAAGCTGCATCCAAGTGTTCTTTCTTTGGTTGGTGCATAAACTGACTCAAATGTTGCACTGAGTATGCAATATCTGGTCTGGTATGTGTTAGGTACAGTAACCTACCAACCAATCTTTGAAAAGGTGCTTTATCAACAAGTATTTCTGAAGCATCTTCTTGTTGAACATGTTTGTCAAACTCAACTGAAGTCAGTTTAGTATTCTGTTCTAATGGAGTCAAAGCAGGCTTTGCTCCCCCTGCACCAGTGTCTTGTATAATTTCAAGTGCATATTTCCTCTGATTGATCAAGATCCCTTCTTTAGATCTTAAAACTTCTAAACCAAGAAAGTATTTAAGTTCACCCAGATCCTTCATTTTAAAATTTCTATGTAGCACAGCTTTCAGTTCTTCAATCAATCCAACATCATTTCCAGTAATAAGCAAATCATCCACATATACTAAAAGAACAACAATTTTAGAACCATGTTTCTTAGTAAACAGTGAATAATCTAGTTTACTTTGAACAAACTCTGCTTCCAACAAGGCTTCTGTTAACTTTGCATTCCATTGGCGTGATGCTTGTTTTAATCCATACAGAGATTTTTGGAGTCGACAAACCATAGTCTCCCCCTGACTACAAAAACCAGCAGGCAGTTCCATGTATACTTCCTCAAGAAGGTCACCTTGAAGGAAGGCATTGTGGACATCCATTTGCCACAATGACCACTGAAAAATAGAAGCAATGGCCAAGACAAACCTAACAGTAGTAAGCTTGGCAACAGGAGAGAAGGTATCCACAAAATCCACACCCTCTCTCTGATTGTAGCCCTTGGCTACCAAACGAGCTTTGTAACGCTCAACTTCCCCAGAGGCAGTGTATTTAACCCTAAAGACCCATTTGCACCCAATACAAGCTTTACCAGGAGGCAAAGGAACAACAGTCCATGTTTTATTTAATTCCAAGGCCTGGATTTCTGCATTTATGGCTTCAATCCATTTGGGATCTAATTTGGCCTCATCAAAGGTCTGAGGTTCAGAAATGTGAGAAATGGAAAAAATGTAGGAAGATGTATGTGGTGGCAAATGAGAATAAGAAAGGAAATTCTGAATAGGATACAAACCTGAAGGAGAAGTGGATTGGCAGGTATGAACATAGTCATGAAGCCACTGTGGTGGTTTAGGAACACGAGAAGAAACTCGACGAGAAGGTTGGGTAGAAGTTAAAGGTTGTGGTGGCAATGGTGGTTGTGTTGGCAATGGTGGTTGTGGTGGGGAAGAATGAGAAGAAACAGGATGAGAAGATGAAGAAGGATGAGAAGGAATATCTGTTGAAGCACTAGAAACAGGATGAGAAGCAGTATCAGAAGAACCAAGAGAAGAATTCTGAGAATCAGAATCAAAAAAAGATGAAGAAGAAGGAGAAAGATGAAGAAATTCAGAATCTGGTATAAAAGGAGAAGAAGGAAAAAAGGTATAAGAGGAATCAGTAGAAAGAAAGCTAAAAGGAAAGATATCCTCATGAAAAAGGACATCTCGGTTGACAAAAAAAGATTTAGTTTCAAGATTAAAAAGGATGTAACCCTTTTGAGTGGAGGAATAACCAAAGAAAACAGAAGGAATAGATTTTGCACTAAATTTGTCAGAAAAATTAGGCTTAGTAGCATAGCAGAGACAACCAAAGACCCTTAAATGAGATAAATTGGGAGGCTTATTATGCAACAACTCAAAAGGAGACTTCCAAGAAAGAGAAGAAACAGGAAGCCTATTTATAATGTAACAAGCAGTGAGAACACATTCCCCCCAAAATTTTAATGGCACTTTAGAATGAAAACGCAAAGCTCTAGCAACTTCAAGAAGATGCCTATGCTTCCTCTCAGCAACCCCATTTTGCTGAGGGGTATGCACACAAGTACTCTGATGAACAACACCAAGAGAAAGAAAGAAGGAAGAACATAAAGTGTTGAAGAATTCAGATCCATTATCACTCCTAACAGTTTTGATAGTGGTAGAGAATTGGTTTTGAACCAAACAGAAAAACTGCTTAAGAGAAGAAAGAGCCTCATTCTTATGCTTCAACAGATAAATCCAAGTCATCCTAGTGTGATCATCAACTATGGTAAGGAAGAAACGACAACCAGAGTGAGTGGAAACCCTATAGGGTCCCCAAATGTCAATATGTATAAGAGAGAAAGGGAAATCAGATCTAGAAGAGCTAGAAGGGAAAGGCAACCTAGTTTGTTTTGCTAAAGGGCAAACAACACATTTATGTATAACATCAGAATCAAAGTTCACAGAATGTAAAAACTCAACTTTATTTAATTTGGAAAGAGCAGCATGCCCTAAACGAGCATGCCAGATACATGTATCATTCAAAACAGAAGACATGCAAGAAACAGTTGCAACATCAGAAAAAGAAACGGAGTTTATTTTAGACATACCACCAGACTCAAAAAAATAAAGGCCATGAGATGCCCTACCAATCCCCTTCATCCTTCCATTGCAAAGATCCTGTAACAGACAAAAATCAGGATAAAAAATGAGACAACAATTTAGGTCACGGGTAAGACGAGAAACAGATAACAAATTATGGTTAAAATCAGGGACAAAGAGAACATTCTGAAGAGTGGAGTCTGGTGTTAATCGAAAGGAACCAAGGTGAGTTACAGGAGTGGTTTTACCATTTGGAAGGTGAACAAAACGAGAATGTGAAGCACATGAAACAGGATCATCCAGATGATTGAAAGAAGATAAAATATGGTCTGTGGCTCCTGTGTCTACAATCCAGCAAAGAGAAGTATTAGATGAATGAGAATTAGAATTAAGTATACCTGCAAGATTGACTACAGCATCAGCAGAAGGCGACTTATTCAGCAAGCGAAGGATCTGATTATACTGATCCTGGGTGAAAACTGGAGCAGAAGGAGACACAGAAGGAACACCAGATGCAACAGAGACCAAGTCACCATCCCCATCAGAATGAACAGAGTCAGAAAGAGCCACTGCAGCAGAGGAACCACTCTTCTTCTTGTTGAACTTATAGTGGGATGGAAACCCAATTAAACGGTAGCACTGATCCTTCCGATGACCTTTGATGTTACAGTGCTCACAAACACCAGAAAAACGACGACGGTCACCACCACGATCACGATCAGGACCACGAGAAGAAGCAGAAAACAAAACCGTGGTCTCCGGAGTGCCGAGAAGAGAGAGCTGTGTCCGCTGAGATTCCTCTTGAACGAGAATGGAATAGGCTTGATTGACCGAAGGAAGCGGCTTCATGATCAAAATCTGACTCCGAATGGCCCCGTAAGATTCATGTAAGCCCATGAGAAATTGGAAAAGCTTCTGGCGCACAAGAATCTTGAGGTTGTCCTGAGAAACCTCACATTCACAAGCCGTAAAAGGCACAAGAGCCTCGTATTCACTCCAAAGCAACTTAAGACGAGTAAAGTAAGTGGAGATGGTGGAATCACCTTGAGAGACGGTGGCAATTTCGCGATGCAGAAAGAAAATGCGAGAGCCATCCACCTTATCGAACCGCTCAGCCAAATCTTTCCAAACGAGGGCAGCACTAGACGCGAAAGCAACGCCGGCAGAGAGATCTTTGGAAACGGAATTGAGAATCCACGACAAGACGATTGCGTTACAGCGATCCCACTGAGAAAGGGAATCACCAGTATATGTCTCTCGTTTGCAAGAACCATCGATAAACCCTAGCTTGTTCTTCGCAAGCAGGGCTATCTTCAACGAGCGACTCCAGATGGAATAGTTGTCGATTCCAACAAGAGGATGAGAGACAAGCATCATGCCCGGCGTATCAGAAGGATGGAGGTACAAAACGTGGTTGAAATCAATGGAATCAGAAGGCATGGCGGTAGAGAAATTTGGGGAAAAACGGTAGAGAAAGAAGAAATTGGGAATTTGGGGAAAATCTGAAATGAAACAGAATACGGCAGAAAACCGTCAAAGGGAGTGAAGAGCCCAAAAAAGCCCAAGGAGAGAGAAACCCAAATCTGATACCATGTTGAAAAATTAAATGGATGAATATATTCTTTCATATATCCAAATACTTTGTACATGGGCTATTTATATACAATGTTTGGACTAGCTAACAATTCTAACTGATCTAACAACTTCTCTAACAACACTAACTATATAATTAACAAATTATACAAATCAGTTTCTAACAAAGTAAACAAACAAGAGTAGCCATATGCTACGGCTATTACACATTAAGCCAAATCCAGTATGCAGCAGATCTTGTCTGTCAACAGACGCTAAAAAAGGTTTTTTTTTTTAAGGAGTAGAAGGAGCAGGTGGTGGAGAAAGGAATGGAATAGAGGGAATTGTGGTTGGGATTGTGGGCATGCTTGGTAGAGGAGGCACATTAGGCAAAGTGGGCAAACTAGGTAAGCTTGGAAGTGGAGGAACCGCCCCTGCCTTCGGCAATGCCGGTATTGTTGGCATCGGTGGCAGCGTTGACGTAGGCAGAGTCGGCATAGATGGCAATGGTGGCAGCGTGGTTGTAGGCAGAGTTGGCATTGATGGCAATGGTGGTAGCGTTGTTGTAGGCAGTGTCGGCATTGGGGGCAGTTGCTGAAGGTGACGAGCAGCTAAGCTTACGTTGATGCTTGAAAATGACAAAGCCATTAGGAATGCTACAAGGAAGCAGTGGAAAGAGGCCATTTTGTGGGGAGATTTGAATCTGATGAAGCAGATGAACCACAGTTGTGCCTTAACTTAATAGTTTCGAGTGGGGAAGACAAAGCATGGGGTTGGGTTTATATAGGACTTGGAGCAGGGGGGAATTGGCACTACAAGAAAATGCATTTGTAGTGACATTGAAAATAGTCACAAAAAGTGTTAAATTTAGTCACTGAAATTTACAGTGACTATTTTTCTAAGTCGTCACCTGTCGTCACTAATAACTCCGTCACTATTATATTAGTGACAACTTTCATGTATTTCGTCACAATAGTTATGTTTTTTATGACCACACTATTTGACACAAATGATTATTAATAGTGACTAAAATTTAGACACTAATGTTATTCTTACTAGTGACAAACATTCTATCACAAATACATATTTAAATAGTGTCAAAAATATGTCGTCACTATCAATAATTAAGAATTAATTATATTTTTAGTTGTAACCATTTTATTTAGGGTTTAAACTAATCACTAATTGTCCCTAAAATTTAATGAAGCTTTTGCATTTTAGTCCGCAAACTTTTAAGTTTTCATTAGATCACTGAAATTTAATTATAGATGATGTAGCATATTCAAATATCAATTTTTTAGTAAATAAATGCAATGCATGGCTTCAAGAAGGATCGAACCTGGAACCTTTAGGGCGAGAGTGTAATACTTATCCACTAGGCTAGGCAAGAAATTTTATACTATTTTGAAAGAAAAATAATATTTAGGTTTAATTGTAATTGAAATTAATTTTATTTATTTTAAAAATATTTATTAATTATAACACATTATTATAATAATAATTTACCTAATTTTTCTATGGTTTCTTATACGAAGTATGTATGTTGAAGAAACCATTTAGATTTTTTTTGTAGAAAAAACTAATCAAAATGGAATATCACTGTTAAAATTTTCAAAAAAAAAATTCTATCATATATTATGCTAAAATCACATAGTAGTCTTTGTACTCTAATTTGGTCACTTTAAATTTCTATACTTTTTAAATTTTTAATTTTTTATCCTGGCATGAATGGTCGTATTTAAATATGTTAAGTAAAATTTTCTTTTTAGCTAATTTGTTATACATAAGTTGCTTATTTAATTTTTTTTCTTTAATTTGATCATTTTTAGTCCTTGTAATTTAGTCATATTTCCGGTGTCTCGTTAGGATTAGGATTAAAATTTTAAAATTTTAAAAATATAGGGACTAAAGTTGATCAAAAATAGATTGACTAAAACAACAATTTACACATAGTATAGACTATAGAAATATTTTACCTTTTGACAAACTAGTTTATGATAACTTTAATTTTTATAATTATAAAAATAAATTTATCATTGTGACAATGTCTAATTTGTCATTACTTTTATTTATTTTTTATTTGTGACAAAATTTATCACAACAAAAAGTGAAACTTTAAGGGACAAGTAATTTCATTGTAACAACAAATATCAAATAATAGTGACCACTTCACATATCGTCACTATCATGTGTCAAAGTTTTAGTGACAATGAATTTTGTGTCACAATTGTATACTTATAGTGATAATTCATTTGTGAAAAATGCAATCGTCACAATTACTACTGTTACAGTGACCAAATAAAAATATGTCACAATTACTTATATTAATTGTGTCGCACAAAAAAATTGTCACAAAAAGTTAATATTTGTGACAAAATTATTCCCAGTCACTATCAATTTGTCACTAAAAACCTATATTCTTGTAGTGTGGTCATGTTAGACGTTATGGTAGGTCACCTTCTCATGGACAATGGAGTTTCAAATTGGCGAAATGCAGTTGTGGTTGGCTTAGAAGATATCTCAACTAATGAAATCAGCCACTTTATTAATTAACATGTTCAATACTCAATAGTATAGTTGAACTAATTGGTCAGTTATGAAACAGGACCCTAGTATTGTTCTTTAACATGTTAGGTATTTCGAAAGGTAATTATATAAATTAACTGAATTTTTATGTATCTATATTGTATTATATAAGTTCATATATCGTTAGGTATATCAAACAGGACCCGCTAAACTTGTTGGTTTTACACCGAATTTAAATCTTTCGTTTTTTATTGTTCCGTATTGAGGAAAAATGCTGGTCACAAAATTTTGAAGTTGTTTTATGTCCGCCTAGAACAATGATTGAACTCTCGACCATTAGTTAAGGTAAAAGAGGCTCTTACCATCTGACGTAAGTCTTGCGGTTTTTTTATATACCTTTTAAGGATAATTTTGTTTTTCATTTTTAGTTATATTTTCTACAACAAATATTTTTTTTTGCTCGGCAAATGAGATTTTATTAGAAATTTAAAACATACTCGCCTATGACTTAAATTGTGTGTCTAGTTAAAAATCTCTCTAATTGTAAGTAGAAGAAAAAAGTACAACACAACTAAGCATAAAGTAAACAAGAATTCCAAAAATAAAACATAACGCCTAAGACAACAATAGTTCTCCAACACCTAGCTACGGTAGCACACCATATAGACATTCCACAGATTGAACTAGTCCACATATGAAACCACAACAAATGTGATTCCAAAACGGGGCTACAAAGGCACCCAACTAGCTACAAACAATAACCAGCTACAACTCACTCAAACTTGAAAACCACCTATCTACAACAAAGATGTTCATGAGTTACGTTTAATTCCGGTTCGCTTTTAAAAAAATTACGCTTAGGTTAAAATTTGTCAAGCTCAACATGATGACTCAATTTTTCTTTCAGATATGTTTTATAGATCTGAGTTTTTATTTTTCCTTTTGTTTAATAATTCTTTTCATTTTTCTTGTTAAAATTGTATAATATATTTTTATCTATTTTTTGGTACGATTTTGTCTTGTTTTTATAAGTTGTTTCCGGAGGTTGGATTTATCGTCTCCTATTCATACGGTGGTTATTTACATTGTTGGTCTTTCTCTGCTTTCATCATTCAAACTAGTCTTATATTAATTCAGCTTGGAGAGCATCCGTAACACCCAACATTTTATTAAAACCAGTGACCCATGAGCCATTGTAATTTCGAAAGAATCCTCCTACGGAACCAAACCCTGTGCTAGTCGAGATTGAACCGTCGAGCGTTAACCTTCAAGCAAATCCAACCTGAATCTGGAGGTTGCCACTGAATATTCACTGTTGGGTTGATTCGGACGTTGGAGGCTGGAGACAGCCTTAAGATAAAAAAACGTTAAGGATATAATATGCATTTTGAAAAACAATATCATTTCTATTTTTTCATAATTGCCACAAGATTTAAGCGAAGGCCATATTAGGAATAATAGTGTTTGTGTAATGTTGTTGTAGTATAGTGAGTGCAGATAGGTATTGTGTGCTGCATCACTTAAGAATATTTTCACTAAGGGTTAGTTAGAAATCTGTTAAGTCTGTTAGATGGTTGTCTAACTAATTCTTTCAGTGTATCTTCTTGTATATAAACCACTACCTTTCATTTGAAGGTATTACAAATTTACAATCACAATAAATAAAATCAAAGAGTACTGTCTCTCTTTCCTATTTCTTCTTTATCATCTTTTTATCCACATTACTCTAAAGATTCGTTCATGATATCAATCGCCAAACTTTCCTGGAGATGCCTTTTTCCTTGTTCTATTTTGTGATTGCAACCTCGATCTAGTTTTCCAGATGTCTACTCATTCCTCGTTCTCGCACATCGCAAGAATTCATTTCTGGTATGTGTTACTCTCGTTTTTGGCTGGATAGTGATTGTGGTTTCGATGTTTAGTTGATTTCTAGAATTCTCTGGTTGAGTGTTTGCTTCAGCTCTCACATCTCTTTAAGTAAGGAATTTGGCTTGATTGCTAGAATATTTGCTCGTGATGCTTTGTGAAAAGAGTGGATTAGTGATCTTTACCAGGTTTCCTTGAGACCTTGAGTTGAGTCTCGTTGAAATTGTTTAGATTCCTTGAGACACCACAATCTTCTTTGTTCTTTTTTTTTTTTTGCGTGTTTGTGAATATGGTTCAAGATAATCCTTTCATCTCTGTTAGATCTGAAGATTCTTCTAGTTCTATGACAGTTCAACATGTCCCTAAGCATGATATTGTGAAACTGACTGATTCAACTTACATCTTTTGGAAGCATCAAGTCACACTGATAATTGATGGTTATGGACTTATGAACTTCATTTCTGATGATTTTGAGTTACCTACTCAATACATACAAGGTGCTTCATGTACACGTGTTAAGAATCTTGATTTTGTTGCATATTGTAGGCAAGATAAACTGCTTGCGTCGTGGTTGTTGTCCTCAGTGAGTGCAGATGTGCTCCCTAATCTCACTATCTGTCACACTACCAAGGCGATTTGGAGTACTGTTACTCCCCTGTTCTCAGCTTGTTCAACTGCTAAAACTTTTGCTTTGAGGCATAGTTTACATACACAGAAGAAACTTGGGTTGACTGTAAATGAGTACTTAGCTAAGATCAAACTAATATGTGATACTCTCAATGCTGCAGGTTGTGTTGTCATTGAACAAGAACAAGTCAATGTTGTTCTTGCTGGTCTTTCTATGGAATTTGAGTCTGTGATTGTAATTGCTTCTCGTGAGGTGGTTTCTCTTGAGACACTTACTGATATGTTGTTAGATTGCAAGGCAAGACAGAAGCTGTTCATGCAGAAGACTCTACCTATGCATGCTAATGTAGCAATTCAACATGGACATCCTCATGTTATGTGTGCAAATGTAGTTGTTCAACATGGGCATAATGTAGACTGTAATGAAGCTCAGTCTCAGTTTCAGGATGTAGGTCAGTCTCAATCTCAGGACTCCATGAGCTATCAACTTGGATTTTGAGGTCGAGGGAGTGGTAGGAACAATTTTAATAAGCCCCAGTGTCAACTCTGTGGTAAGTTTGGTCACACAGTGCTAAAGTGTTATCGTAGGTTTGACCAAAATTTTCATGGTCCTATCTCACCCATTGGTGAGTCTCGAAATGATGGGTCTCAACATTATCCTAATATGTCTGGCGCTGGGGGCTATACCCAGCCTCAACATGTGGAATATCCTATTCAAGTTTACAATCATCGTCTGAGTCCTATGTCTTACAGGGTTCCACCTGGTCCTATCTCTCCACCTTAGCTTGGAATGTCTTCATCAAATATAGGGTTTTCTAACCCTATATTCTCGCATCCTGGCAGTGCTGGTCATTTTGGAGGCTCACATTTCTCTTCCTTTGCAGGAGATTTTTCTTCTAATGTGTGTGGTTCATCTAGTTCTGCTGGTCGTGGTGTAGGTGTGCATTCTTTGAACTCTCCAACTTCTACTTCATTTTTCTCTACACCTTCCTCCTTACCTGCACCAGCTGAGGGTGTGTGGTATCCGGATTCTGGTGCAACTCACCACATTACACAAGATCAGTCTCATCTTCAGTCTAGTGCTCCGTACACATGTGATAATCAACTTCTCATGGGTAATGGTACTGGTATTTCGATATCTCATGTTGGGAATGGTTATCTTCCTACGCGTGGTAGGTCTTAATTGTTGCATAATGTTCTGTATGTCCCACATATACAGAAAAACTTGTTATCTGTGTCAACTTGTTATGGATAACAATGTTGTTTTTGTTTTTCATGCAAATGATTGCTTTGTTAAGGACTCTCAGACTCAGAGAACACTCCTCAAAGGGAAGCTCATTCCTGAGGGTTTGTATGAGTTGGTGTCTCCTGGTGCTGGTCATTTCTTCTTCTCCAATGTTATTTCCTCTCGTGGTCCTTGTGCATCATCTGCTGCTTTTTCTGCTTCTAAATCGAATAGTGTTTTTGCTTTGTGGCATAATCGCCTAGGACATCCGTCTATTGGTGTTCTAAAGGTTGTGATGAATAAATGTAATGTCATTTGTACTGAGAATAAACTTACAAATGTATGTTCAACGTGTTTACAAGGGAAGGCCCATAAACTTCTTTTTTCTGCTTCTATAAATGAATATATAAATCATCTTTTGAACTTGTTGTATCTGACCTGTGGGGACCAGTTTCGGTTAATTCATAAGGGTTTTTGTATTATGTTTCCTTTATCGATGTCTTCAGTAGACATACCTGAATTTATTTAATTAAGCGAAAATCATAAGTTGTCTAGTGTTTTTTCAATTTTCAGAAGCTTGTTGAGGTTCAATTTGACGCTTAGATCAAAGCTTTTCAAACTGATAATGGCACTGAATATCTGCCACTGACAAATTGGTTTGTTACTCATGGGGTTCAACATCGAATAACTTGTCCTTACACTTCAGAGCAGAATGGTACGACAAAGCGAAAGCATAGGCATGTTGTTGAGATGAGCTTGACTCTTCTTGCTCAGGCTGCTCTACCTTTGAAGTTTTGGAGTTATGCTTTTGTCACATCTGTTTAGATCATTAACAGGTGCCAACTAAGGTTCTATAAGGTAAATCTCCCTATGAACAACTCTTTCAAAAGGTACCTAATTACGAGTTCTTTAAAGTGTTTATGTGTGCTTGCTACCCTTTTCCGAGACCTTTCAACAAGCACAAGCTTGATTTTAGGTTTCGCAGGTGTGTTTTCTTAGGTTATAGATTTAGTCATAAAGGTTACAAGTGTCTTGATGACACTGGTAGAGTGTTTATCTCTAGGCATGTAATCTTTGATGAACATCTCTTTCCATATTCTAAGGTTAGTCATGAAGTTGGTAGTTCAATTCAGCAATATTTTTCTTTGGTAATAAACACAATTCCTTCGCAACAACAACAATATGTAGTGTTTCAACAGTCTTCTTTACCTGGGTCTTCCAATACATCATCCATTTCCTCCTTGGTCAGACCTGTTTCTCATTCAGACATAGCTCCTTCAGGGTCCGGTAGTGGTCATCAGTGTGGCGATCTTGCTCCGGGTTCTGGCCATGTTGTCGATTCTACTGTTGCTTCTAGTTTTGTTTCAACTGAGACTGGTGCAGCTGGTTCATTGAACTTAGGACATGATGACGATTCTCCACATGTGGCTGTGACTCCTCATACAGATGTTGAAGCTGCTGCCTTGTTAGGGTTGGAGCATGATGATGGTTCTCCCAATATGGTTGAGTCTCCTTCTACTGACGCTGGTGTAGCTGATTTGTTACACTTGGAGCATGGTGTTGGCTCTTCTCATAAGCTGTCATTTCGCCTACTTATCTTGTAGTAGCTGACTCGTTCCACTTGGAGTCTGGTGAAGATGTTTCTCATCGTGTGTGTGGCTTAGTTACAAGTACAACTGGTGCAGGTGATTTATTAAACTTGGGTCTAGATTCTTCTAGGGGTTTTCAGTTTGATTCAACCGGTGACCCATTACTTGTTGAACACACTGCCTCAAGAGTTTTGGATTGTTCGCAAAGCCTTCCTAGTCCAGTTGTGGTCTCTTCTAATTCTCCTAAATTACATAATAACGGGGCTGAGGCCGTAGGAACGTTTGTGACAAATGCTCATCCTATGATAACTAGGGGTAAAGCTAGTATAAGAAAGCCTATGGTGTTTCATGTTCAATCTGCTTCTTCTGATAAAGAGCCTCAAAACATTCGTGAGGCCATGAAGAGTCTTCACTAGAAGGTTGCTGCTCAAGAAGAGTATGAGGCTCTAATGCGATATAACACGTACCATGTTGTCTTTGGCAGTTACAAAAGGTTGGGTGTTGAGGCCAGTTGACATCAACAATGCCTTCTTCAATGGTGATTTGCTGGAAAATGTATATATGACCCAACCTCCTGGATATGAACAAGGCTCTTTTGACTCTAAGCTAGTTTGCAAACTCAATAAAGCTATCTATGGTCTCAAACAAACCCCTCGGGCTTGGTTTGAACCGCTTAAACAACATTTAACATCGAATGGTTTTCATGTCAGTAAGTCTGATACTTCTTTGTTTATCTACTATAGTGGGGCTGGTTTTATGTACCTTCTTGTTTACGTTGATGATATCATCATCACCGGTGACAACAACGTTGCCATTGATGAGATTGTGTTGAGGTTGAATGCAGCGTTTTTTCTTAAAAATCTTGGTCTACTTCGCTATTTTCTAAGAATTGAAGTTCATTATGCTCTAGATGGGAGTATTTTAATTAGCAGAAGAAATATAACTCGGATTTATTGGAGCAATGTGGGTATGATCGCGCGAATAGTCTTCCCACACCCATGGTTACTACCTGTATGTTGTCTCTTCATGATGGTTGTCCTATTGCTAATGCTACTGAGTTTAGAAGTATTGTTGGGGCTCTTTAATATATAGTCATTACTCGCCCAGAAATATATAGTCTTTACTGTAAATAAGGTTTTCCAATTCATGCAGACACCAACTGACGTTCATTTGCAGGCTGTCAAGCGTATACTTCGGTATTTACAGAGAATTGTTGATTTTGGCTTGTGGTTCTCTCCTCATTATAGTCTCAACATCACTGGTTTTGCGGATGCAAATTAAGGTAATGATTGTGACGATCGTAGGTTTACAACAAGTTATTGCATCTTTTTTGGAGGAAATCCAGTGTCATAGGGTTCACGTAAACAACGTGTTGTCTCTTGCTCTACCGCCGAAGCTGAGTATCGCAGTGTGGCGTGTGCTGCAGCTGAAATTATATGGCTCCAGTTGTTGCTCAGAGAGTTGTGTGTTTCATCTGATGGGGTTCCTGTCTTGTGGTGCGATAACACAAGTGTTGTGGCGGTGTCTGCAAATCCAGTCCTACATTCCAAGTTTAAACAAGTTGAGTTAGATTTATTTTTTGTGCATGAGCAGGTTACAGCAGGTCTTCATGTCAATGAAATTCATGCATATGAGCAAGTGGCCGACGTGTTCACAAAGCTTTTATCTGCCTCATCGTTTCATTGCCATCGTCTCAAGCTGGTTGTTGTTACTTTTACGTGCATGCCAGAGAAGTCGGTGGCAGTCGTCTCCAATTTAGGGTAAGTTTTTTTGTTGTTTTATATGTTATGCGTGTTTCTTTGTTGCAGGTTTGTTCGCAATCAGTCAGGTTAGATGTTGCAAGGTGAACATTAGGAATAATAGTGTTTGTGTAACGTTGCTGTAGTATAGTGAATGCAGATAGGTATTGTGTGATGCATCACTTAGGAATATTTTCACCAAGGGTTAGTTAGAAACCAGTTAAGTCTGTTAGATGGTTGTCTAACTATTCCCTTCGGTGTATCTTCTTGTATGTAAACGGCTGGCTTTCATTTGAAGGTATTACAGTCACAATCAATAAAATCAGAGAGTACCGTCTCTCTTTCCTATTTCTTTTTCATCATCTTTTATCCACATCACTCTAAAGATTCGTTCAGGTCACATTCCAAGGAATATTGAAACCCGGGATAGATGCATGTGAACCCAAGTCCACTTGTAGCCAGCAATGTAAGTGAACTTTGGCTGGTTCGAGTACCTTGCGAGAAGCCAACATGGACATTGGAGTTTAAAATTAGTCAAATACAGTTGGGGGAATTGGCCACTCTAGTTGTTGATGTTTGATTAATCTGTGGTCATTTTATTCGTTTTGGTAGCTCATCTTCTCGTGGACATTGGTCAAACGCAGTTGGGGTTGGCAGAGAAGCTATCTCAAGTAATGAAATTGGCCATTTGATTAAATTAATGTGCCAAATAGTATACTTGAAAAACCTCCATGTAACATGTTGGGTTTTTTTCTTCTTCTTCAATTTGGACTAAATCGATCTTTCAAATTGAGTTATTACAAGTTTAGGTCATTGTATAAATCCAGTCAATTTATTTTAGGATTATACTTCGAGTTTAGATTGTTTTAATTTTGAGTCGATTTGGATTTGGACAAGTTTGATTTATTGACCCGGTACAATAATAACTTTAGTCTCCAAAACTTATACATTCTATTAAGTTGATCCTAATTTAAAATAATCAAATAAATTTAACCCTTTGAATTTAAAAATTCCAACACTGCACCCTTATGGCACACCTTCCAGCCACTTGTTGCACTCTATGCTAGTTTCAATTTTAACAACGCAGTGACTAATTTGTAACAAAATTTTAATTGAATGACTAAATTGTAACTTTTTAATAAAAGTAACTCATTTGTAACCAAACACATAATTGAGTGACTTGAGTGTATTTTACCCTTGATTTCTATGCTATCTCAGCTATTTCTTTCTCGTATTCTTATACTAATATGATCAAACAATAAATAGTATATTCTAAACAATATTATTATATATGTTTTATATTCATTTCATTATTTATGTTTGCAGTTTGTAACTATTCTTACTATAGTGTTATTTTTAAAGTTTAAATGTAGATTTATTCTTAGAAATACAATATATTTTACCATTGTACTTAACACTTATTAGTAAGAATGATAATGAAAGAACATAAAATATATAATCATATAATAAACAAATAATGTATCCAAGTACAACAAATAATGGGAATTGGGTAACTCCCATGTCTACAAACAAATAAGGAAAAACAATTCTCACAATCGACAGACAGACGAAAGTAAACAAATAAGTAGCTATATGCTACGGCTATTACATATTAAACCAACATACTGGAGAAGATCTTGTCTGTCAAAAGACACAAAGAAATGGGGTTTTTTTTATTCAAGGGCTAGAAGGAGCAGGTGGTGGAGAAAGGAATGGAATAGAGGGAATTGTGGTTGGGATTGAGGGCATGCTTGGTAGAGGAGGCACATTAGGCAAAGTGGGCAAACTAGGCAAGCTTGGAAGTGGAGGAACCGCCCCTGCCTTCGGCAATGCTGGCATTGTTGGCATAGGTGGCAATGGTGGCAGCGTTGTCGTAGGCAGAGTCGGCATAGATGGCAATGGTGGCAGCGTTGTCGTAGGCAGCGTTGGCATCGATGGCAATGGTGGCAGCGTGTTCGTAGGCAGAGTTGGCATTGGAGGCAGCTGCTGAAGGTGACGAGCAGCTAGGCTTACGTTGATGCTTGAAAATGACAAAGCCATGAGGAATGCTACAAGGAAGCAGTGGAAAGAGACCATTTTGTGGGGGAGATTTGAATCTGATGAAGCAGATGAAAGACAGTCGTGTCTTAACTTAATAGGTTAGAGTGGGGAAGACAAAGCATGGGGTTGGGTTTATATAGGCCTTGGAGCAGGGGGGATTTGGTCATGTTAGACGTTATGGTAGCTCATCTTCTCATGTACAATGGAACTTAAAATTGGTGAAATGCAGTTGTGGTTGGCTTAGAAGATATCTCAAGGAATGAAGTCAGCCACTTATTTAATTAACATGTTCAATACTCAATAGTATAGTTGAACTAATTGGTCAGTTATGAAACAGGACCCTAGTATTGTTCTTTAACATGTTAGGTATTTCGAAAGGTAATTATATAAATTTACTGAATTCTTATGTATCTATATTGTATTATATAAGTTCATATATCGTTAGGTATATCAAACAGGACCCGCTAAACTTGTTGGTTTTACACCGAATTTAAATGAGTATAAAATGATGACGAAGATTAAAGTTGAAAATGAATATATTTTTTTAAGGGGAAAGAGAAGTGAATAACTTTAATAATAAATGTAAATCTTTCGTGTTCTATTGATTCGTATTGAGGATGGTTGTTGGTCATAAATTTTTAAAGTTGTTTTATGTCTGTCTAGAACAATGATTGAACTCTCGACCACTAGTTAAAGTAGGAGAGACTTTTACCATCTCACCTAAGTCTTGCGGGTTTTTTATATACCTCTTTAAGGATATTTTTTTTTCATTTTTAGTTATATTTTCTACAACAAATATATATATTTTTGCTCGGCAAATGAGGTTTTATTAGAGATTTAAAACATACTCGCCTATGACTTAAATTGTGTGCCTCATTAAAAATCTCTCTAATTGTAAGTAGAGAAAAAGAGTACAACACAACCAAACATAAAGTAAACAAGAGTACAAAAAAGAACCAACACGCCTAAGACAACAATAGTTCTCCAACACCTAGCTATGGTAATACACCATATAGACATTCCACACTCGAACTAATCCACCTTTTTTTTGGGTTCAAAATCGAACTAGTCCACCTAACTCTTTTAGATGAAACCACAAAAAATGTGATTCCGAAACGGGGCTACAAAGGCACCCAACCAGCTACAAACAATAACTAGCTACAACTCACTCAAACTTGAAAACCACCTATCTACAACAAAGATGTTCATGAGTTAAGTTTGATTCCGGTTCGCTTTAAAAAATTACGCTCGCTTAGGTTAAAATTTGTCAAGCTCAACAAATATGTTCATGAGTTAAGTTTGTCTCCTATCCATATGGTGGTTATTTACATTGTTGGTCTTTCTCTGCTTTGGTCCTTCAGTCTTATATTAATTCAGCTTGGAGAGCATCCGTAACCCCCAACATTTTATTAAAACCAGTGGCCCATGAGCCATTGGAATTTCGAAAGAATCCTCCTACGAAACCAAACCCCGTGCTAGTCGAGATCGAACTGTCGGGCGTCAACCTTCAAGCAAATCCAACCTGAATATGGAGGTTGCCACTGAATATTCACTGCTGGGCTGGTTCGGACGTTGGAGGCTGGAGACAGCCTTAAGATAAAGAAAGGCTAAGGATAGAATATGCCTTTTGAAAAACAATATTATTTCTATTTTTTAGTCCAATTATGGATATACCAGAGATGAAGCTTGTCTCTGATTTAGTCCAATTATGGATGAAAACAGAGGCTTCAATCTACGAACAATAAGCTTAGTAAGCAGCTTATAGAGAGCACGGTACAAAGACTTATTGGTCGAAAATCCGCAAATGCTTGGTTATATCGGGACAAAGAAATGCATGCCTATTGCGAGATTGAGGAGAATGGGGCAGTGGTCCGACCGCATGCGAAAAAGATGCTCGACATTTGTCTCCGGGAAATTCTCATCCCAATAACCGTTTGATTCTATTTTCAACAATGGATTCAGTAAGTAAATTACTTCACGGAAAGAACATAAATATATGATAATCCCATTACAAGCACATAATGTATCAAAGTACAAGCAAAAATATATGATGGAGGAAAAAAGAACAATAGTTCTCAAAATCAACGGGCAAAGACGAAAATAAACAAATACTATGTAGCAGGATGCTACGATTGTAACACATTAAGCCAAAATGACAAATCCAGTGTGCAGCAGATCACATGTCAACAGTTCCAAAGAAATGGGTAATTTTTTCAAGGGCTAGAAGGAGCAGGTGGTGGAGAAAGGAAAGGGATAGAGGGAATTGTGGTTGGGATTGAAGACATGCTTGGTAGAGGAGGCAGATTAGGCAGAGTGGGCAAACTAGGCAAGCTTGGAAGTGGAGGAACCGCCCCTGGCTTCGGCAATGCTGGTATTGTTGGCATCGGTGGCAACGTCGCTGTAGGCAGAGTCGGCATTGATGGCAATGGTGGAAGCGTTGTCGTAGGCAGAGTTGGCATTGGAGGCAATTGCTGAAGGTGACGAGCAGCTAGGCTAACGTTAATGCTTGAAAATGACAAAGCCATGCAGAATGCTAGGAGGAAGCAATTGAAAGAGGCCATTTTGTGGAGAGTTTTGAAGCAGATGAAAGAAAGCTTTGTCTTAATAGTTTTCGAGTGAGGAAGATAAAGCATGGGGTTGGGTTTATATAGGCCTTGGAGCATGGACCAGGGGGCCGGGAATTGGCCACTCCAGTTGGTGATGTTTGATCCATCTGTGGTCATTTTATTCGTTTTGGTAGCTCATCTTCTCGTGGACATTGGGGGTTTAAAATTAGTCAAATGCAGTTGGGGTTGGCAGAGACTAGTTATGAAATCGGCCATTTGATTAAATTAATGTGCCAAATAGTATACTTGAAAAACCTCCGTGTTAACATGTTAGGTCATAGTATAAATCCAGTCAATTTATTTTATGATTATACTTCGAGTTTAGATTGTTTTAATTTTGAGTCAATTTGGATTTGGACAAGTTTGGTTTATTGACTTGGTACAATAATAACTTTATTCTCCAAAACTTATACACTCTAACAATTTATTTTAATTTAAAATAATTCAATAAATTTAACCCTTTGAATTTAAAAATTTCAACACTGCACCTTTGTAGCACACCTTCCAACCACTCGTTGCACTCTCTGTTATTGTCCAACAATTCGATAACCAATGAAATAAAGCAACTATGAGCTTAATTTCGCCTTCTAATAGACATGGTCACTTTACCAATAAAATTTTTAGATATAAAGGGTTAAATTTATTGAACTATTTCAAATTATGACCAAATTAATAGAATGTGTAAGCTTTAGGGACTAAAACTATTATTATATCAATCTACACCATTCGCTAGTTTTAATTTTAACAGCGGTATTTGTAACAAAGTTTTAATTGAATGACTAAATTGTAACTTTTAAAAAATGAATCATTTATAACCAAACACATAATTGAGTGACTACAGTGCATTTTACCCTTGATTTCTATGCTAACTCGACTATTTTTTTTCATATTCTTATACTAATATGATCGAACCATAAATATTATGGCCATGTTTGGCAATTAGCGGATAGCTAATAACGGATAGTGGATTACATAAGTTGATAGTGGATAGTTGATAGTATTAGTTGATTTAACTAGCGGATTACATTTGCTGATTGTAAAAAAGTGTTTGGTAAAATTAACCGATAGTTGATAGTTGTTTGATTATTTGAATGAGCAAAATGACATATAAGAACATGATTATAATCGATACTTTTTGAATAATTTATTATTTATTAACATTTTATATTTATTAATATTAATTAAATTATAAAATTATTTTTTTAATATCAGTACTGAGCATATACGAAGAATGTACCTATTAAATTTTTATTTAAAAAATTATATTAAAAATATAATTTTAATACTTAATAAACTTAGATGTATATATTAATTTTTTATTTATGAAATTATATTTTGAATATAAATTTATTAATTATTAAATTTAGATGTATATATTAATTTCTTATTTATGAAATTATATCCTGAATAAAATTTTATTTTATTAATTATTAAATTTATATTTATTTATTAATTTATATATTAATGAATTTATTTTTTAATTTTATTAGTTATTAAAATTTATGTTATTTAGAGAAAAATTTTATAATTATCAAGGATAAAATAGTCTTTACAAGTCTTTTATCCAAACCTCTAACTGAAAAAACTCATAAAAGTAGTTTTTTCAAGATGAGAAGTTTCACCTCAATCCGCTATTATAATTCTCTGTTTGACAAACATCTTAGTTAGCGAATTTGACTAGTCAAACCTCTAAAAATGCTTCAAACCTCTAATTTTAACTCAAAAAGTTATTTACAAAGTCTATATTCTAAACAATATTATTATATATGTTTTATATTCATTTCATTATTCATGCTATTTTCACAATAGTATTATTTTTAAAGTTTAAATGTAGAGTCATTCTTAGAAATACAATATATTTTATTATTGTATTCAACACTTATTAATAAGAATGATAATGAAGAACATAAAATATATAATCATATAATAAACAAATAATGGGAATTGGGTAACTCCCATGTCTACAAACAAATAAGTAAAAACAATTCTCACAATCAATAGGCGGACGAAAGCAAACAAATAAGTAGCTATATGCTACGGCTATAACACATTAAGCCAAATCCAGTATGCAGCAGATCTTGTCTGTCAACAGACACCCCAAAAAAGGTTTTTTTTTCAAGGGCTAGAAGGAGCAGGTGGTGGAGAAAGGAATGGAATAGAGGGAATTGTGGTTGGGATTGAGGGCATGGTTGGTAGAGGAGGCACATTAGGCAAAGTTGGCAAACTAGGCAAGCTTGGAAATGGAGGAACCGCCCCTGCCTTCGGCAATGCCGGTATTGTTGGCATCGGTGGCAGCGTTGACGTAGGCAGAGTCGGCATAGATGGCAATATTGGTGGCAGCGTTGTCGTAGGCAGTGTTGGCATCGATGGCAGTGGTGGTAGCGTTGTTGTAGGCAGAGTCGGCATTGGAGGCAGTTGCTGAAGGTGACGAGCAGCTAAGCTTACGTTGATGCTTGAAAATGACAAAGCCATGAGGAATGCTACAAGGAAGCAGTGGAAAGAGGCCATTTTGTGGGGAGATTTGAGTCTGATGAAGCAGATGAACCACAGTTGTGCCTTAACTTAATAGTTTAGAGTGGGGAAGACAAAGCATGGGGTTGGGTTTATATAGGCCTTGGAGCAGGGGGGAATTGGTTATGGTAGCTCACCTTCTCATGGACAATGGAGTTTCAAATTGGTGAATTGCAGTTGTGGTTGGCTTACAAGATATCTCAAGGAATGAAGTCAGCCACTTATTTAATTAACATGTTCAATACTCAATAGTATTGTTGAACTAATTGGTCAGTTATCAAACATGACCCTAGTACTGTTCTTTAACATGTTAGGTATTTTGTAAAGTGATTATACAAAATAACTGAATTTCTAAGTAGATGAGTAAATTTAAAAAATCTATATTATATTAGATGTGGATGTGTGTAAATAGACGACTGAGATTAAAAATTAAAAAATAACGGGAAAAAGAAGTGAATAATCTCAATTATAAAATTTAAATCTTCTACGTTATGTTGACCCATATTAGAGATAGATGTTGGCCTTAAGTTTTAAAATTGTTCCATGCCTAAAGTATGATCATTGGTTAAGATAAGAGAAATTCTTATCATCTCTTGCTGTTCTTATATATACCTCTTTAAGAATATTTTTTTCTTTAATTTTTTTTAATTTTTAATAATATGTTGTACAATAAATATGTTCATGAGTTAAGTTTGATTCCGATTCACTTTAAAAAAATTAACGTTTATGTTAAAATTTGACTAAGCTCAATATGATGACTCAGTTTTTCTTTCATATATGTTTTATATATCTGCAATTTTTCTTTTGTTTAATAAGTTTTTTCATTTTCATTAAATTGTGGTTGCTTACTCTTCTAGCATTTTTTTAATTTTTTTCAAGGTTGAATTTTTTGGCCCCTATCTAAATAGTGATTATTTATATCGTTGATCTTTCTTTACTTTGACCCGCAAATTAGTTCTTTCATATTAATAATTGTTTGAAGTTACTCAAGACATGTTGTGTTTGAAGTGATACAGATAATTGTCAATATATTGTCATATTTTATAATTATATTAGTATTAGTTGTGTTTAATTGTCCTTCAATATTGACAATAATATTTATTTGTATCTTTCATTTTTTAAATTATTTGGTTAATTTTTTTAATTTTTTTCTTTATTATTATATTTTATGAAATAAATGAATTACAATTAAAATTTAAAAATAAAATAAAATTAACTTAAGGGTGCAAGAAGCCCTTGAACTTAAAATAAATCAATTAAGTCCATGAATATTTTTGCATCCAATTAAGACCTTGAACCAATAAATTAAATTAGTTAAGTCATACGATCAATTTTGACCATTAGATCTTATTATATTATTTTTGGTTTAAGGGTTTAATAAGCCCTTGAACTTTTACAAAAAAATCAATTAAGCCCCTAAACTTTATTTGCACTTAATTAAGCCATCAAACTCAAGAAAAAAAAAATAATTTGGCCATTTGACCAATGTTGATCGTTAACTTTAACAATTTATTTTTTTGAAAAATTTCTTCGGACACGTGTCACAATAGAATTGTGACACTTGATGCGTCCAAGGTGGTGGATGGCTCTGAGTTCGTTGGTCCAGGTAAGTTAACTGTTGGATCTGGTCATATCTTAAGCATTAGTAAATCTGGGAATGCTCATCTTCCTACTGATTCGCGTACTTTATTGATTAAAGACTTGTTGCATGTGCCTGCTATTACTAAAAATCTCTTGTCTGTCTCTAAGCTTGCTAGAGAAATGTTGTTTACCTTGAGTTTTATGCGAATGAGTGCTTAGTCAAGGAGGAAGGATCTGGGAAGATTCTTTTACGAGGAAAGGAGTGCAACGGGCTCTATCACTTTGGTGCGGCTGCTGAAGATTATAGTTGTCATCATGTAGAAGTGGATGTAGCTAAGAAGGATGAGGAATGCCGATTGTGGCATATGAGGCTAGGACATCCTGCCCATTCTACTTTAGTTAAGGCTTGTAAGCATGTAGGTGTTGTAATACCTAGTCAAGTTGATAATGTTGTTGATAATAATTGTATTCCTTGTCGATTAGGCAAGAGTCACAAATTGAGTTTAAATGAATGTACAACAGTTTATGATTCACCTTTTCAGCTTGTGTTTTCTGATTTGTGGGGACCTTCTCATGTGATTTCAAATGGTTTTCGGTACTATATTTCATTCGTTGATGCATTCTCTCATCATTGTTAGGTGTATATGCTTAAGACAAAGGACCAAGCTCTTCAGGCTTTTCAATTATTCAGCCAAATGATTAAAACTCAGTTTAACACCACTATAAAGGAAATGCAAACAGATTGGGGAGGTGAATACAGAAGTATGTCTCCAGTTCTTGCTTTTATGAGAATTGTTCATCGTCTTTCTTGTCCACACACATCTGAGCAGAATGGTGTTGTGGAAATAAAACCTCGACATATCATTGAATTGGCATTGGTGTTAATGGCACAAGCATCATTGCCTTTTAAGTATTGGGCATATGATGTGACTACAACTGTTTTTCTTATCAATCGATTGCCCTCTTCTGTGTTGCAAGGCAAATCTCCGTTTGAAGTATTGCATAATATAGTACCAAATTACAAGTTCATGAAGGTGTTTGGGTCTCAATGTTTTCCACATCTTCGGCCCTATCAAAACCATAAGCTGAGCTATAGATCTCAAGCATACACCTTTCTAGGCTATAGCCCAAGCCATAGAGGGTATCAATGCTTGGCACCAGATGGGCGTGTTTACATCTCGAGACATGTTGTGTTTAATGAAAAATGTTTTCCCTTTACAAGCAAAGAAACACAAAGGGGTACAAGGTCCAGTGCTGTTAAATTTCCCAAGATGACTGTTGTGCATGGTACGACCAGAATATGTGCACCATTGGCGTCTTCAAGATCTAATTCTAATTCTACATCGATGTTGTCTGGCTCTCCTGATCAACTACACGTGTCACCAGCTACCACAACTTCTTTGAATGTCAATGATCGTATCTCCCATGCTTCTGAAGTAAGTGTTGATTCATCCAATGAGTTTGTTCAGCATGGTGATGAAGGCGTGAAGGATAATGTGAATCAAGAGTTGGAAGAAACTGAACATGAAGGTGAGAGTGGTGCTAATAATATACAACAAGAATTGGAAGGAGAGTCATATGAAGGTGTGAGCCATGATTCGATACCTGATGCCCCACCTGATGTACCTTCAGCCCCTGTTGTCACAGGTCATCACATGATCACTCGAAGTAAGTGTGGCATTTTCAAACCGAAGTTATATATGGCTGCTCATGCAATTGAAGAAACAGAACCTAGCTCAATGTATGAAGCATTCAAGTCAACCCAGTGGAGTGCAGCTGTTCATGTTGAGTTTAAAGCGTTAGAAAGAAACAACACCTGAAAGCTATTGCCTTTACCTGAAGGAAGGATTGTTGTCGATTGTAAATGGCTGTTCAAAATTAAAACGAATGCTGATGGCACAGTGCAAAGACATAAAGCAAGGTTGGTGCCTAAGGGTTTTTCTCAGGTTCCTGGTCAAGATTTTCAGGAGACATTTAGCCCAGTAGTGAAGGCAGCTACCATTAATGTTGTCCTTAGCATAACATCTCACAAAAGATGGTCGTTGAGACATGTGGACGTTAATAATGCCTTTCTCAATGGTGATTTGTAGAAGGATGTGCACATGTACCAGCCACAAGGCTTTGAGAAGAAGGCAGATGATGGATAGATGCTGGTGTGCAAACTACAAAAGGCATTATATGGGCTTAGACAAGCTCCACGCAACTGGTACTCAAAGCTGAAGGATCATCTTCTAAGTTTGGGGTTCATGAGTTCTCAAGCTGACACCTCAATGTTTATCAAGCATGAGCAAGAGCATGTGGTGTATGTGTTAGTCTACGTGGATGATATCATTGTCACAGGCAACAACACTGTTGATATCGAGGATGTGGTCAAGCAATTGAGAGAGAAGTTCTCCTTAAAAGACTTAGGGCAACTTAGTTTTTTTTGGCATGGAAATAAAGCGTGTAGGGGATGTTGTTTTCTTAAGCCAAAGGAAGTACATACTGGAGCTTCTAGCCAAGGCACGCATGGATGGTGCTTCATCAGTTCCAACCCCCATGGTGACATCACTCAAATTGTCCAAAGATGCTGGTAGCCCGTTGGTAAATGCAAAAGAGTATCGAAGCCTGGTAGGATTGTTGAGTGAATAAATGTTCTATATGTTAGCCCTCATCTATCCATATTATTGATGCACTCAAGCATGTTTAGATGCATTTTAGGATAGAATTTGCATAAACATCACAGATGGATAATTTTGCACAGATGATGCTGATTTCGGTCAATTCTTGCAGATAACTGTCGTGGCAGAATCCAGGGCAGCAGAGAAACAGAAGCTAACTGTCGTGGCAGAATTCAGGGCAGTAGAAGAATAGAAGCTACCTGTCGTGGCAGAATCCAAGGCAGCAGAGGAATAGAAGATAACTGTTGTGGC
The DNA here is from genome assembly GCA_958450335.1 of Hibiscus tridactylites. Lineage (NCBI taxonomy): Eukaryota > Viridiplantae > Streptophyta > Magnoliopsida > Malvales > Malvaceae > Hibiscus > Hibiscus tridactylites. The sequence continues at coordinate 9,018,666 of OY288279.1, forward strand.
AGAATCTAGGGCAGCAGAGGAACATAAGATAAATGTCGTGGCAGAATCCAGGGCAGCAGAGGAACATAAGAGCTGGAGTGAAGAAAACTGCCTCATACATCACTGTCGTGACAATGATGTCGTGACAGTGATGTCGTGACAGTTGCCGTGACAGAAGTGGCGACAGTGTTGAAGCAAACTGCCTTATAACTCGCTGCCGTGACATATGACGTGACAGAGATGGCGATAGTGAAGAAGAAGAGATGGAAAATGCTAAGTGGAGTTCGACTGATAGAGGATTTCAAGCCTAATTTTTAGAGACCACTCGCATAATTTTTGGAGCCCAAAAGCACAAGAAATGCCTTGCCCAAAGTTTGAGGAGAAAGTCAAAGCAAGAAGATAGGGCGGACTAAAGGACATTTATTCAGAGATTTAGTCTTTAATGAATTGAACTTTAATTCGAACTAGTATTCTTGGTCATTAAGAAAACTTGTACCCAAGGCCTATATATATGCTTGTAATTCGACCTAGAGAAAAACAACCTAGTTCCTAGCCCTTTTTCATCACAAACCCTAGCTTCCCCCTTCTCCATCATGTTCTAAACTTTCCTAGGGCTAAGAGTTGATCTTGTAAAGTAGTTGTAAGGGTTAAACTGTTTCTTAGGCATTTTTCTGTTCAAATCAATAAAACTTCAAGTTTATTCATTCTGGTCTCAACATCTTGTAAGAGTATCGGGAGAGCATTGTAAGATTATCTATTTACTTAATATCGGGAGAGTTAAGTATACGAAAGGAGTGAGTACATGTTCTCCAGTTTATGGTTGAACTATCTCAGACCTAGGGATAGGATGAGGTTCAGTGGCTAATAAAGAATTCACAAACATCGGTGTTCATCCTTTGATTCACGCCGGGAGGTATCATCCAAGACGTGTTCATCGACAAACTTGGACCTAGGGATAGGACAAGTCACTCCAGGGATTCTTGCCAAACTTAAAGTACATAGTTGTTGATCCCTACCGCGACATCAATTGACCTCTGCAGTGACAGGTGTTGCTGCGACAGGCTCGACGACAGACACAACAGAAGACCTTTGAACAGTGCAACACCTACACTACTGAGCAAATCAATACCAACCTATTATCTCAATCTGATTCCTTTACCTATTTTAGTTTATATTGAAGAATTTTCACAACTCTTTATTAAATTTATCTTTTCCCTTGTGCATGAAAATTAATTCTGAAGTTGTCCCAATCCCTGTGGAGACGATATTCGATACTCTGTATCACTTTATTACTTGCGACGTGTACACTTGCACTACATTGCGATAGACTAATTTACACACAACAAGGATCATTACTATATGCTTGTCACACTCGCCTAGACATAGCATTTAGTGTAAATAAGCTAGCACAATTTATGCATGCTCCTTGTGAACAACATCTTGTTGCTGTCAAGAGGGTGCTGAGATACTTGAATGGCACACTTGATCATGGATTGATGTTTTCACCTACAACAGATTCGTTTCAGTTGGTAGCATTCTCTGATGCTGACTGGGGTGGCAATGTGGATGATCGAATGTCGATCTCTGGGAGCTGTTTATATTTGGGAGGTAATCTGGTGATGTGGGGCTCAAAGAAACAGAAAATTGTTTCTAGATCAACCACAGAAGCTGAATATCGAAGCTTGGTAGACATAGCTTCTGATGTTACCTGGTTGAGTGCATTGCTGAATGATATGCAGGTTGATCTTCAAGCAACGCATGTGATATGGAGTGACAATTCGAGTGCCATAGACATGAGTGCTAATCCAGTTTACCACACAAAGGCTAAGCACATTGAGCTAAATGTGCATTTTGTAAGAGAAAAGGTAACAAATAATAAACTAAAGGTGAATTTTGTTCCATCCGAGCATCAAGTAGCAGATGGGATGACAAAAGTATTGTCCAGAGAATACTTCAGCTTGTTTAGGAAAAGATTAGGAGTGGTTTCGTTTTCAAAAATTGAAGAAGAAAAAAGCATGGAGCATGTTGAACGTAATAACTAGGGTTGCTGCAGCCTTGTTAGTTATCAGGTGGTTGTTAGGATTGTTGAGTCAGCAAACAGTTGTAACGGCTAACCAAGTTTGTTAGATGGTTAGTGGGCCATGCTAATGGCTATATATGTACAACTTCTTCATTGAGCAAATCATCTTCTTCATCAATAAAACTTCTTCAATCTTTCTATTCTTTTGTTATTTCAACAAGGATAATGCCACATCTAATTTCTATGAATTTTCAAATTTGAATTTTTTTAAAATATCTAAAAACAGAAAAATTCATTTTTTTAATTTTCGAAAATTATAAAAAAAAACATTCTAAAATATAAAAAAATTAAATTTCAAAATTTATTTAAAAATAATAATTTTCAAAAATATTTAAATATTATGAAAAATTAAATATTATTATACAAATATAAAAAATAATTTGAAAAAAAAATAAAAACAATAAAATTTATTTTGATTTTTTTATAATTGTATGATAATAGTTTTTAATATTTTTAATATTTATTTTGTTAAAAATATTTAAATATTTAGAAAAATTATTATTTATTATTTTAAAATAAATATTTAAATTTAAAAATATTTTTTTATAATTTTTAAAAATTTTCAGAATTTTTTGATTTTTTGTTTTTATATACATTTAAAAAATTAAATTTTAAACATTCCTAAAAACGACAAGTAGCATTATGATGTTGCGACAATTGTCAAAAAATATTAAAATAATAAAAAAATTGTTATAGTTAACAGTCAAGGTTGGTCAAAGGGCCAATTTGATTTTTTTTTCTTGAGTTTGAAGGCTTAATTGAGTGCAAAATAAGTTTTGGGGCTTAACTGATTTTTGGGTAAACTAACCCAATGACCACCATACTATGATAAATGTATTAAAATGACCACATTAAAAAAATTGACTCAATTGACCACCCAAACTATTGAAATTGGATCAATGTGACCACAGCCGTTAATGGGCTAACGAAAGGTGACGTGGCAGTTAAAAAATTAAATGTATAATTACACATTTAGTCCTTACTATTTACACATTCTTTTAATTTAGTCATAATTTTAAACTAATAAATAAATTAATTAGGTGGTGACACATGTCAACACCTTATTGGAGGAATTTAATTATTTATATTTAATATAATAATTATTTTCTAAAACTTGCGATATGCAGAAATTGAACCCAGGTGAAGTAAAAATTAAAGCAGTATTTTAACCACTACACCAAGAACATGTTTGGGTTATATTTCACCAATTGTAATATATATTTTATTGTGTTATAATTCACCCATGTTTTCTCTTCCTCATCATCTTCTGACCGCCGTGAAAGCTTTATTTCTATAGCTCTTAATTCACCTTGCTAACACTTCAAGCTTCAACAGCTCAACCTTATATTTTTTTAAAAGCAGCAGTATCTACGACCCGATCAACGAATCATCAAGGCTGGCAAGACTTTTCTGCGACAAGAAATTGCCGGTTATGGCGTTTCACGATTCCCATCACCCTGACAAGCCCGAGGATCTTTATCCTTCTCACTGTATTGTGGGCACCGATGAATCGAATTTGGTTCCAGGCATGTCTATGTTTACTTCTCCCTTTTAAATTTATATAATAGAAATCTTCAAAAAAAATGGCAGCTTTGCGATGGATAGAAAACGAAACAAACGTGACAATCAGGCGGAAAGATTACTACGATGGATATTTGGGTTCCATAGAAGTTGATGGTTCGAATGTTTTCGTCGATTGGGTGAAGAACAATCAGATTCAAGCGGTATGATCTGACCTATTATCCGAAATCAATCCTGAACCCTGACGAATCATTTCTTTTTCTGATATACAAAATATGAGATTTCACTAAGTCGATTTTTAGGAAATCTCTAATCAGACCGTTTGTCCTTACTTCAACAAAGGAAGCACAGACCTCTTCGGCGGAAGAACTTTTGTTGTCTTGGTCCCAATTCAACACTAAACAAGTCCGAACTAGTTGAATACTTGTGTCAGAAATTCTCCGAGTCGGTTTGCCATTTCCATAAAGGATATAATTGACAACTCGAAGTTGCATATTATCTTTTTCCCGAAACGGATCCTGGGGGAAGAGTGTTGCTAAATTTATACCGTCCGATATTTCATATGGGGTTACAGGTCGAACCAAAACAAAATACTTTTTCTTGGTAGGTGTGATCCGTTGGACATAGATCCAATTTTTCAATTTTTTTGATTCCTTAGAGTTTGTTTTGCCCGTTCCTGGTGGTATCAAGATGCCACTGGTCTAAATCATTTTTCCCCAATTGTAATAATTACACATATATTAAAATTGGTGAATAATGACACAGATATGTTCTTGATTTAGTGGTTAAGGTGTTATCTTTATACTTGTTTCACTTGGGTTTGATTCCTGCGTAGCGCAGGTTTGGGAAATTTGTTTTTCACCTCCAATTAGGTGGTATATCAAATATAAATAATTAAATTCCTCCAATAAGGTGTTGACACGTGTCACCACCTAATTAATTTATTTTTTAGTTTAAAATTAAGATCAAATTAATAAAGTGTATAAGTAACGAGGACCAAATGTGTAATTATACCTTTAATTTTTTAACTGACACGTCACCTTCCGTTAGCCTATTAACGACCGGTGGTCACATTGATCCAATTTCAATAATTTTTGTGGTCAATTGAGTCAATTTTTTAATGTGGTCATTTTAATACATTTACTATAGTATGATGGTCATTGAGTTAGTTTACCCTTGATTTTTTGACAAAAGTTTAGGGGCTTATTGAACCCTTAAGCCTATTTTAAAATATTTCCACCAAATGATAAACTAAACTTCTATCAAATAATATTTACAGTTCTATGTTGTTTATCCTTGCATGTCAACACATGAATAGAAATTAATTTCTTAGTTTAGGGGCTTATTGAACTTTTAAGCTTTTTTGGTGCCTATATTTATGCCTTCATATTAAAAAATAGGTTTAGAATTTAAGGTTAAGGTTTAAGGTTACAATTTAGAGTTTAGGTTTAGCGAATTTGGGGTAAAGTATATTTTTAAGGTTTAAAATTTAAAATTTACAGGTAGAGCTTAGAAATTAATTTTCGAGTGTTAGAATATAGAAAAAATCACTGAAAAGGGCAAAAAAATTTGTCCATCAACACTCATCACATCGTTCAGAAACATATTTAGACTACCAGGCAAAGGACCATGGATGACGTAGTGGTCTGAGACCATGCAATAATTTTTCTAAATTGAGGATTAAGAATTCCATGTTATCTCAGCTGTTTTTTATCGTATGTTTATACTTTTTTTTGTTCAAATATCGTATGTTTATACTAACATGATCAAACGATAAATACTAAATTTAGAATATATATATATATATATAATATTTTTTTATATTTTATATTTTATATTTATCTTATTATTCGTGTTCGGAATTTATTTTTATTCTTTCAATAATATTATTTTTAAAGTTTAAATCTGAAATTTATTCTTAGAAATACTATATTTTATCGTTAAAAATATAATAAAAGACATAGAATATATAATTCTATAATAAACATATAAAGTATCGAAGTGCAACAAAATATGGGAATCGGGTACCATGTCTACAAACAAATATATATGATGGAAAACAAAGAAAAACAATTCTCACAATCAACAGGCAAACACTATGTAGCAACTTGCTACGACTATAACTCCTTAAACCAAATCCAGACCCAGTATGCAGTAGATCGCATCTGTCAACGGACACAAAGAATTGGGTATTTTTTTCAAGGAGTAGAAGGAGCAGGTGGTGGAGAAAGGAATGGGATAGAGGGAATTGTGGTTGGGATTGAAGACATGCTTGGTAGAGGAGGCAGATTAGGCAGAGTGGGCAAACTAGGCAAGCTTGGAAGTGGAGGAAGCGCCCCTGGCTTCGGCAATGCTGGTATTGTTGGCATTGATGGCAATGGTGGCAGCGTTGTCGTAGGCAGCGTTGGCATCGATGGCAATGGTGGCAGCGTGTTCGTAGGCAGAGTTGGCATTGGAGGCAGCTGCTGAAGGTGACGAGCAGCTAGGCTTACGTTGATGCTTGAAAATGACAAAGCCATGAGGAATGCTACAAGGAAGCAGTGGAAAGAGACCATTTTGTGGGGGAGATTTGAATCTGATGAAGCAGATGAAACACAGTTGTGTCTTAAATTCTTAATAGTTTCGAGTGGGGAGGACAAAGCATGGGATTGGGTTTATATAGGCCTTGGAGCAGGGGGGAATTGGTCATGTTAGACGTTATGGTAGCTCACCTTCTCATGTACAATGGAACTTAAAATTGGTGAAATGCAGTTGTGGTTGGCTTAGAAGATATCAACCACTTATTTAATTAACATGTTCAATAGTATTGTTGAACTAATTGGTCAGTTATCAAACATGACATAGTATTGTTCTTTAACATGTTACGTATTTTGTAAAGTGATTATACAAAATAACTGAACTTTTATGTATCTATATTGTATTATATAAGTTCATATACCGTTAGGTATATCAAACAGGACCCGCTAAACTTGTTGGTTTTACACCGAATTTAAATGAGTATAAAATGTAAAGTTGAAAATGAACATATTTTTAAGTGGAGAGAAGTGAATCAATAATAAATTTAAATTTTTCGTGTTTTATTGATCCATATTGAGAATAGATGCTGGTTACAAATTTTTTAAGTTGTTTCATATCCGTCTAGAGCAATGATTAAACTCTCGACCACTAGTTAAGGTAGAAGAGACTCTTACCATCTCACCTAAGTCTTGCGATTTTTTTATATACCTCGACTTAAGATCTCATAATAAAGTTACGAATGTGCTTGCAAGGATGAGTCGCGGTCAACCCATAAGCGAATTAGTGTTTGAAAATCCTCCTTTCTTAGTGAGGGATTTATTGCAACTCCAGCTTTGATTTGAGTCATTGTTTTTGTACTAGCATATATATATACGAAACAATATTTTTATATATTTATTTTATTATCCATATTCGGAGTTAGTAGTTATTACTCTAATAATATTATCTTCAAAGTTTAAATTTGAATTTTATTCTCATATATATAATATATTTTATCACTCAACCTAATACTTATCAATAAAAATATATAATCCGCATGCAACGTGGCTCGGCCCGTATTAGTCACGCGAAGCCCTGAAAACTCGAAGGGTAATCAAAAAATAAAAATAAAAATATATAATCCTATAATGAACAAATAGCATATCGAAGTACAACAAATAATGGGATTTGGGTAACTCCCATCCATGTCTACAGACAAATACATGTGTGATGACAAAAAGGAAAGAACAATTCTCACAATCGGCAGAAAGACACGAAAGTAAACAAATAAGTAGCTAAATGCCACGGCTGTAACATTAAATCAAATCCAGTATGCAGCAGATCTTGTCTGTCAACAGACACCCAAAAAAAAGTTTTTTTTTTCAAGGAGTAGAAGGAGCAGGTGGTGGAGAAAGGAATGGAATAGAGGGAATTGTGGTCGGGAATGTGGGCATGCTTGGTAGAGGAGGCAAATTAGGCAAAGTGGGCAAACTAGGCAAGCTTGGAAGTGGAGGAACCGCCCCTGCCTTCGGCAATGCTGGCATTGTTGGCATTGATGGCAATGGTGGCAGCGTTGTCGTAGGCAGCGTTGGCATCGATGGCAATGGTGGCAGCGTTGCCGTAGGCAGCGTTGGCATCGATGGCAATGGTGGCAGCGTTGCCGTAGGCAGAGTCGGCATTGATGGCAATGGTGGCAGCGTTGCCGTAGGCAGAGTTGGCAATGGAGGCAGTTGCTGAAGGTGACGAGCAGCTAGGCTCACGTTGATGCTTGAAAATGACAAAGCCATGAGGAATGCTACAAGGAAGCAGTGGAAATAGGCCATTTTGTGGAGAGATTTGAATCTGATGAAGCAGATGAAACACAGTTGTGTCTTAACTTAATAGTTTAGAGTGGGGAAGACAAAGCATGGGGTTGGGTTTATATAGGCCTTGGAACAGGGGGATTTGGTCGTGTTAGACGTTATGGTAGCTCACCTTCTCATGTACAATGGAACTTAAAATTGGTGAAATGCAGTTGTGGTTGGCTTAGAAGATATCAGCCACTTATTTAATTAACATGTTCAATAGTATTGTTGAACTAATTGGTCAGTTATCAAACAGGGGACATAGTATTGTTATTTAACATGTTAGGTATTTTGTAAGGTGATTATATAATTAACTGAAATTCTAGGTAGATGTGTAAATTAATTGATCAATTTAAGGTTTAGGGTTTAATATTAGAGTTTAGAAAATTAGGGGTATGATGTATTATTTAAGGTTTAGAATTTAGGATTATAACCCATAATTTAATGTGTTGGTGTTGGGTATAGAACCGAAATTCTAAGTTTATATATTGTTAGTGAATCGTAAAACATCTCTTATAATAGTTATATAGAGATATAATTTAGTGTATGTATTGATGGGTGAAATTAAAAATTAAGATAAACGTGTATTTTTAAAAGAGAAAGAGAAGTTATTAATATCAACCATAAATTTACTTACACCCAATAGTACAAAATTAATACAATTTCTTTACTTTTTACCCTACGTAGGTAGATCTGTTCTTATTATTAATTTTATATTTCCTCTCGATTTTGCCGTCGCCATTACTCTTTTATTTGTCCATTTTTATGGCCTACAGCGACACTAATTTTAGTGCTGGTTGTCGATTGTCAGTCATCTCCTTTTATTTATTTACTTCGTTCTTTTGATTTTAATTTTTTAATCTAATAAATCTATTTTTATGACACGCTTTCTTCTACTTTTTGGAATGTATTTTCTGCTTCTTAGCATGTTTTTTTTTTGCCTCTTGACATATTTTTCTGTTATTCTTTTGTTGGGGTTGGATTTGACGTCGTCACGACTAAACAAGATGGCATTCTTTTGATTATCTTTTTGATCTTCCTGTTTTGGACCTCGAACTAAATCTAGATGCAAGTTTAGTTACCGTTTTTGTTCGTGGTTGAGTTGTGGTAATAAACGTGTTGTCAACGTGCTCCAATTCTGTAATGGTCTTGTTTGGCAATTAGCGGATATCTGATAGCAGATAGCGGATTACATTAGTTGATAGTTGATTGCATTAGCTGATTTGACTAGCAGATTGTATAAAAGTGTTTGATAGAATTAACTGATAGTTGATAGTTGTTAGATTATTTAAACTAGCAAAATGACATATAAGGACATGATTATATTCAATAATTGTTCAAATAGTTTATTAGTTATCAATATTTTGTATCTAATTAATATTAATTAGATCTATAAAATTATTTTTAATATAACTTTTCTAAACATATTAGAATGATTTATATATTAATTTATTATTTACATAATAATTTTAATATAATTTAATTAATTAATAAATTTAAATACACATATAAATATGTGATAATAAAAAGAAAAAAAGTAAATATGATTAGCTTATAAATAGGGTGAGAAAATATTTAATTTAGGTTATTTTGAGATTTTTGGTAATTGATAAGGGTAAAAGAATCCTTACAATTCTAATATCAAACATCTAGTCTCAAAAAACTCATGTTATGAGCTTTTTCAAAATTAGTAGTTTCACCTCAATCCGCTCTTTCAATATGTTGTTCACCAAACAACAATATTAACGGATTTGACTGGTCAAACCTCTAACCTCTAATTTTTGCACAAACTTCTATTTACCAAACAAGGCCAATGTGATTTTTTTTAATGTTGTTTGTTGATGGTTTTTACCTTCATCGTCGAACTTTGGTGATGTTTTGTATCTACTTTGTTTCGAGCCTTTGAATAAATTTTTTACCTTTTCTTTGGTCTTATTTATAATCTAGAGGTGTTAGTTTTCATGTTTTTAGGAATACATCCGAATCATATATGTTTACCTGCATTGTGAACTTTCATCTTGAATTTTTCCTTTATTAATAAAACTAGCGTACTCATATTCAAAAATAATTATGTTATCCATCTCAAAAAAAAAGAATTTTATGTTATATCATCTTTTTCTTTTTTGTATGTTTAAACTAACATGACTCAGACAAAATATGTTTACACTATCCTGTTCAAACAATAAATACTATATTCAAAATAATATTTTTTATATTTTATATTTTTTTTCATGTTCGTGACTATCCCTTCAATAATATTATCTTCAAAGTTCATATATGAGTTTTATTCTTAGAAACACAATATATCTTATAAATATATCCAACATAATTTTTTTCAATTGCAGGCTCAATTTTTAAATTTTATTAATAACCAAAGTAACGGATTACTAATATTATAAGTTGAAAAAATATTTGAGAAACTATTAGTAATCCCCAAAACAGACAAAAACAACTACATCCCCTATGAAACAAGACCACCAGCATTAAGACATTAAGCGCAAAACAATGAACATAGTACATAAACAAACTTCACTCTCTCTAACAGATTCAAAATTCGATTAATATCGACAAATAAATACCACAATACAAGGGCGAGCATTCTTATCCAAGACTTAAGAAACTACCATTTGAGCAACAGATTCAAATTTTACTTGAAAGTTTATGTGTCCATCCTAGTTCAACCCTAAACTGCATCCAAGTACAATCCTAGTCCAACTCCCAACACTTCTCGATAAGAATAATGATCTTACAATATATGTATTAAAGACTTTTTTTTTGAATTAAACTTGTCAAACAACTATTGTTGAAAATGGAAACAAGTAACGTATCCAAGTACAACAAATAATGGGAATTGGGTAACTCCCATGTCTACAAACAAATAAGTAAAAACAATTCTCACAATCGACAGAAAGACACGAAAGTAAACAAATAAGTAGCTATATGCTACGGCTATTACACATTAAATCAAATCCAGTATGCAGCAGATCTTGTCTGTCAACAGACACAAAGAAATTGGAGTTTTTTTTTTTCAAGGAGTAGAAGGAGCAGGTGGTGGAGAAAGGAATGGAATAGATGGAATTGTGGTTGGGATTGTGGGCATGCTTGGTAGAGGTGGCACATTAGGCAAAGTGGACAAACTAGGTAAGCTTGGAAGTGGAGGAAGGGAGCCCGGCCTCGGTAATGCCGGTATTGTTGGGATTGATGGAAATGGTGGCAGTGTTGCCGTAGGCAGAGTTGGCAACGGTGGTAATGGTGGCAGCGTGGCCGAAGGCAGAGTTGGCTGTTGGTAATGCTTCAAGAAGTTACCAAAGCTATATCCCACATTGGTTGGGAAAATAGCTAGGGAAGAGTATTTATACCCATGCTTCCTCCCTCTCTTATTGAGTGAGAAAGAATAAGGGAAGTCCTCATGTGTTGCTGCTGTCCGGCTCGGCTTGGGTAACATGTGTCTTTGACATGCGCGTGTATATATTTTTTTTGGAGAAAATTCGTAGGAATTTTCTTATGAATAAAAGACTATATGTGAAAGAATTTTTTCTTATTTATAGGCTTTTGATAAAACTGTTTAAATCAATCCGAATTTATTTGATTCGAACGTTCAGAATTTTTATTTGATTTAATTCGAACGTTCAGAACGGTTTGATTCCAGTGCAGTTTATTCGAATATATTCGAATATGTACAGTCTGTTCAGTGGATGAATTTAGACTGTTTTTCAGTCAAATTCAAGGTGTAACAACACTGTAATGGCATGATTATTACAGAATTAAAATTCTGTAATTATTTGTGCAGTGAAATGTCTATTATACCCTTAATCTTAGGTTTTTTAACCAACGCCCACAACAGTCGACTCAGAAGTACACAATCTAGGAAGTTTTGCATTAAAAAAACCCCTAAGTGTATGTAATATAGTAATGAAAAAGTCGGACCTTCCGCCGAATTCTACAAGAACGTCAAGATCTTTCGTTCCGCACAAAGATGTTCTATACAATTTTTACAAGAACGTCGAGATCCTCCGTCTCAAAGTGGCGTTAAGATGCATCTATTCCACACTAAAATGTTTTACAAAATTTCTACAACAACATTGAAATTCTCCGTCCCAAAGTGGAGTCTAGATGCCTCCGCTCCACACAAAGATATTCTACCCTTAATCTTTATTAATTATATTGTTTTAAGAAAAAGGCATAATGATTGTTTTGGCCTTCCAAATTTTTTTAGTTTAGTCGTTTTAGTCTTTAAACTTTTATTGTGTCTCTTTTAGCACTTAAACTTTTTTGGTCAAATTAACTCGAATGTAAGAGTTATTTTATCATTTTTTACATCATCAAAATGTATGTTATCGGTTTATTCTGTCTATATTTTCCGTTTGATTCTTTTATTAATTCGCTAAACTTGTCGACGACAGATCATATTAACAATAAATTCAGAAATTATATTACTTCATGGAAAGAACATAAATATATGATAATCCCATTACAAGCAAATAACGTATCAAAGTACAAACAAAATATATATATATGATGGGGGAAAAGAACAATAGTTCTCAAAATCAACAGGCAAAGGCGAAAGTAAACAAATACTATGTAGCTACGTGCTACGACTGTAACACATTAAACCAAATCCATTGTGCAGTAGATCGTATCTGTCAACAGACACGAAGAAATGGGTATTTTTTCAAGGGCTAGAAGGAGCAGATGGTGGAGAAAGGAATGGGATAGAGGGAAATTCGAAGCAGATGGCTAGATTTCAAAAGGATCTATATTGTATCATATAAATTTACATATGGTTACTAAATCGCATAATGTCTCTTATAAATTATAATAATTATTGAGACATTAGTATCACAATGTAAAAAAATAGTTTAACACTGAATTTGGACGTGTAAATTGATAATTGAGATTAAAAGTTGAAAATAAAAATATTTTTAGGGACTATGTGAATATTTAGATGTGCAATCTCCTACATTTGATTTCATAGATATGATTTTATTTCTAATTTCAAACAAAAAATATGCATAAATTTATGTAATCATTTGTTATCCATTAATTGGTTGAGTGACTAAAAATATTTATATTATCTCCTTTTGTACGAGTTCATATTCTGACATTTATCTTACGAATATAAATATCTCTATTTAATAAAAAAAAAATCGTCATCATTTCAAATTCAATGTAATAAAGATCATTAATTAAGCCTCTCGTTCTTTGCCTACATATCTTTAAATTTTGTTGACCAAATTGCACTTAGGCAACCAATAATACAAAATGCCACCAAATGGTTATGGATCAATTTCGTTTTACTTCTTTTACATACCTCTTTGAATTTTTTTTTTTGGAAAATTAATAACTTCATTAATCATGAATAGCATCCACCAATACATTGGTCGTTATACATTTTGGATGATCCATATTTTTTAATTATTTTTAGTTATATATTCGACAATAAATCTGTTCCTGAGTTGAGTTTAATTCTGATTTGCTTTTTTTTTAAATCAAGCATTGGTTAAAATTTGATCTAGTCAACATGATGATTCGGTTTTTTCTTTTCATGCATGTTTATAGATCTGAGTTTTTCTTTTAATAAGTCTTTCTTTTTAAACTATAGAACTGTTTTTATCAAATTTTATGACACATTTTTTATTTTGTAAACAAAATTAGAATTAAATTTTCTATCATCTCTCTACAAGGACGTAGCCAGAATTTAGAGTTAGGATAAAACATAAATATTTATAAGTTGGAGATAAATTCAAAAATAAATTAATTTTGTAAAGGAACTTATATAATAGGACAAAGGTAGGGAAAAAAATTTAGGGTGGGAAGGGAAAATAAACCTCCATCACTGTCTTTTCATATAGTGATTATTGGTTATTTAATAGATCTTTTATGTTTTGGACCCGTGAACCGGCACTCACTTATTGATAAGTGCTTGCAATCATCTTATATATGTCTTGGTTAATAAGTCTGTTTATTTTCTTGTGAATTTGTTTTTGTTTACTCTTGTCACAATAATATTTGTTTGTATCTTTTATTTTATTTTTTGAGTTTTTGGATAAATTTTTAATATATTTTAATATTTTATTTTGTTGAATAAATGAGTTATATTTGAACATTAATAATTTAATTTGTATTCAAATTAGACCGACCCAATCTAAATAAAAATATATCTTAGCCAAAAGCCCATGGACCAGGGCGAATCAAGGGGGCATGAAGGACATTGGCTCCCTTGCAAAAAATTGGAAAAATTTCTTATTTGATCCCTCTAAAACCTAAACATTTAATTTAAACCTTTTTATACAAAATTTTAGCTCTCCCATAAATAAATAATTTCATTCTTATCCCTTTACAAATGTTTATACAAAATCTTCGCCATTCTCGACACTTCCAATTCATTGAGAAATTCAATGGAAAATATACCGAAAAGAAAAAATCCTTGGGGCAAAGAAAGAGGTGTAATTGAAATATTATATATATATATATAGGGTTTTATTTTGATGCACAAGCTGTGTAAATTTTTTTTACACAATCCTTTTATAAAATTTAAAATCTAAATCACAAACCCTAGCAACCTAAACCCTAAACCCTAAGCCCTAAACTCTAAACTCTAAATTCTAACCATAAACCTTAAATTATATACCCTACATACTAAACCCCTAAACCCTAACATAAAACTCTAAACCCTAAACCCTAAAATTAAAGAGCTTGTGTAAACTAAAGTTTACACAGCTTGTGCATCAAAGTATTTTCCATATATATATATATATATATATATATATATATATATATATATATATATATATATATATGTGTGTGTGTAACTTTAAGCTGGAACATGTTGTAAAATCAAAGGACACTCATCATGCATATAAATATATAGATACACATAACATTCTTTTCTTAAATATATTCCACTCATACATATGATATTACATGCATGAATGCATGTAACATCCACGATTTAAGATAAACTCATGCAAACAACAACATATCTATTACATCAATCCGTTTCACGCCACGCATATCCATCGAACCCCATGCCGTCAATATAAGAAGTTTAATCATTACTACATATAGCTGCATAAAGGAGATGAGGGACTTAAAAGATGATGATTCAAGGATTAGTGGTGGCGTGAGGTGGAGAAAAGAAAGGGAAAGGAAGGTCGTTGGGCAGCGTCGGTATGGTCGGCAACGTAGGCTTAGGCAGGCCGGGAATCTCCGGCAACGGAGGCAGTTCAGGCAACTCTGGCTTTGGCAGAGTTGGGATCTCGGGTAACGATGGCAACTCGGGCTTTGGCAAAGTCGGAATTTGGGGGAACGATGGCAACTCGGGCTTAGGCAATTCTGTTGTCTCTTGCAGATTTCGTGCCTTAACTAAGAACGTACGATCGTTCAATGATAATAAAACAATCAATAACGTCACTAGAAAAAAGGAAAGGAAGTGATTATATGCCATGACTCGAAGAATTTAGGGTGCAAAGTATAAGTCGATGTTGGTGTTGGATGCAATGAAGGAGCAACTTTAGTGCGTATTTATATGCAAGGGGGTGTGGTTATTGTTTGTTCAACTGCCTATCTGCATTGTGGTTTTATACAAGTTTAATTGATAATGTTGTAATGAATATAATATTGTACTTTGTATTCTTTTAATTAAGCTGTGTAATTACTTTTAAAAAATATTTTTTTAATTGATTTAGATTTCAATATATAAATTTTGTTTCTTATTATGCCCTCAAAATATGTTATATTTTGTATAATATATCAATTGACAAATCTACTTTAAAATCTAAACCATATATTTGTATTAAATCGAAGTATCATTATATAAAGGGTAATTATTTAAGAAAATTTTACGGCGCTCGACGAGCACCGATAAGTATTATTAATTAATTTAAACCACTTCCACCGCTGCCGCCGTTTCCTCCTGCGGCCCCTTCTTAGCAGAATTTACCCACCAACTGAAACGATCCAGGCTGTCCCTAAACGACGTGTTTTGCCCAAGAAGTGAACGACATGCCACTGGGTTGTTTGCACCATTACTTGTATAATGAACCAGGTTGATTGAAGCCCTAACTGGAGTCTCAACGGTGGCAGTAGGGAGCGGCGACGACAGGAGGTAACGGCGGCTTAAATTTTAAATAAACAAAAATTAGAGTTTTATAATCTAGGAGTAGATAGGTATTTTGATCTATGTTTAAAAGAAAATTAAAAATAAAATAATATATTTTAATTAATTTACTTTTTAATTTTTAAATAATTTATAATTATACGGTGAGTTCTTTAGATTATTAATTTTTATAAATTGAATTAATGGTGTTCATCGGTGCTCGTCGAGCTCCGTAGACTCATCCAATTATTTAATACACAAGCAGTGAAAATAAAAAATTTCCACAAGCACCTTAGTTTTAGGGTTTAAAATTTAAAAGTTAGGGGATTATGTTTAGTGCTTTAGAATTGATGGGTTATTGTTAGAATTTAGAGATTGAGCTTATAAACATTAACCTGTGTAAACCATAAATTGTAACCCTACATCCTAAATTCTAACCATAAACTCTAAATTTTAAACTCATAACCCTAAATCTCTAACATATAAACCCTAAAATCAAGGCGCATGTGGAAACATTTTGTTCATACCGCATGTATATTGAATATAAATCCATATATAAAATCCAAATACGTATTAAAGAAAGTTAAAAAGGCTTCTTAGTTCAGATTTAGAATCGAGCAAATTGGTCCCTATAAATAAGCAATTTAATCTGTGTTAATTTCGAAAGCGAGCAATTAAAGATAATTAATTATGATTTTAATGTTTTCTGATTTTGATTGGCATAGTAACAATTTTACCTCTTATTTTTTATGTATTATGTAAATTTGATCTTGATTTTCAAAAAATAAATACATAATTTATACATTATGCAAATGTTTGTTTGTTTTTTTTAGAATTGGGACTAGATTAACATAAAGTATAATGTTGGAGACTAAATTTGTTATTATATCAACCAAAATTATATAAAACTAATGGAGAACATTAATGCTGAAATTAATTGTCCTTCATTACACACTTTCAAAAGTGAAAATGCTTAAATTGTTGCTTTTTTTACGAGAGACCAAATTGTTCAATTTTCAAAACTGAGAGAACCAAAGAATATATTGTCCAAGTCTCCAAATACTTGAAATTTGAAAGTAAAAAAATAATAAAATAAAAATTGTGAAAGTAAAAAAAAAAAAAACATTTGGATATTCAAATTGAAACTTGCTATCTGCAAATAAAACAAAATCAAATAATAAACGTCTTAGTTTGTTATATAATGGAACCCAACAAGTGATTTTGATAGAAAAGAATATGATGATCATCCTATAATATATAGGTCCAATTTTCTTTATAAGTAAAGTATGTGTGTTTTATCAAATAGTTAAAAAATTTAATTTATCAAATAAATTGATCTAATTTATTAATAGTCCTATTGTTATATACATATTTAAATAAATTGATCTAATTTATCAAATGAAAAGAGTTGTGAATGGTTAATACAGATTTAATTACTGGGACAATAGGACATCTAATTTATTGATCTAATTTATCAAATAACATTGACACTTATATACAGAGTTCTAACTATTCAAGAAAGAAATTGTTATATAATGAATATTTAAATCTGTATTAACCATTCACAACTCTTTTTGTAAAAAAATTCAACTAGAAGTGTGTAGAATATCAATTCATCAAATAAATTAATCTAATTTATTGATAGTCCTATTGTCCCAGTAATTTAGTAACATTGACACTTTTATATAGAGTTCTCACAATTATAAAAAGATTATACTCTATTATTAGTCATTATACTATACATACGATAATTTAATACATGTACTTTATTTTTAGTACTCTACTTTTAGTACATGTACTTTATTTTGATCATTTTGTCTTTGTATTTTTCAAAATTTAAAATTATGTTCATAATCTAGATATTTATGAAATATATTTAATCATGTCATTACTCTCAATTTTATAATTTTAAGCCGTGCAATTTAGTCATATCGTTTCTATATTACGAGTTAGGATTAAATTTTTCAATATTTGAAAAGTGTGAGACTAATATTGAACAAATTAGAGTACACATACTACATTTAACTATAAATTTTGACCTTATAGCAAATTTGGTTCATCCAGTTTAAAATTTTATTTGGTCAACTAATTAAGATATTTATTCCATCAGTTCGCAATGTTTTATTTCTAAACTAAAATGGTTGAACTAACCCATAATTAATATTTATGGTTGAACTAACCCATGATTAAATATTTAGTGTCGTTTACGAGTCAGTCCAAATTTGTCGGAACAAAACCCTAAAAATCAAAACGGCAACCAAAAAATATTTAATGTCGTTCAAATAGGATTTAAGGTTTAAAATAGGTTTATTTGTGGGTAAGTCGTCCATCTACCTTCATTCTAATGATCCAAAAAATATATTTTATTTATTTTATTTTTCAATGATAATCTCCAAACCGACCTGCGTCGCACACTTAATTTTGGTGAGTAAGTCATCCAACAAGAATTTTTTGCATACACAAGATCTCAAACTCAAAACACTCAAAACCTGCTTAAACGATACCACATTGCTTGACCAATCCGCTGGTTATATTCTTCCTAGTTTTAGTTCTTGTAAACTCCTATTTCACATCATATTGTCATCTGAATGCCTTTTACACCATGCTCTGTGTCACGGCCATGCCCGCCCAGCCTGTTCGGCATGCCGTGCGGCACTCGAAAAGGAACACATCCTCGCCGAGTCAGCCTTACCCGCGTCCATTCCCACGGTCTTTTCCCTCGATAGCATCGTCTCATGATCCGTCAGGCAACCCGCCTATCCAATATCGCATTCTCACGGGGCATAGCGGCAGCAGGGAACCAACCTCTGGGTTCTGGACAAGGCGCGATATGGGGCCCGCTGGCCCCAAACCGTCCCACGGGCAGCACCCGAGGGAGACATCGTGCCATCCGCTTGGCCCCGATGCCCGCACACCTAGGCCCCCACTCGAGCCTAGGAGAAGGTCACTTACACCATGGCAGCTAGACCGCTAGCACATGGCGAGGGGGATGGTGGAGACCCAACACCAGTCACTTCCCCCTAAAGAGCTAATAAAAACATACCAGGAATGCCAGCAGTAGACGTTGGAATGCTCGAAACGGGGACACTTTTCTGAACAGGGCCCCGTCGCCTTCGAAAAGCACCTTGACTCGCATCCTGGCCTTGATAGCTCCTTAGGGATTGCTTGAATCATCACTTGGCCCGCATCCGCTCGGTCCTCGATAGCCTTGTCATGGTCGGATCGCAACACAAAGGGAGCCGACCATGACATTCTCCCACACTCCCTATAATCGATGTCCTCATCGATGTGTTGTGATACGGGATGGTCATGACATTCTCCCGCACTTCCTCTATCGATGTCCTCATCGATGTTGCTTGAACTCTTCATCTCTTGATGACTCGATTTGGACATCCGTTGTTGATCACCCTTGATCTTTGCCTGATCTCAAATGCTTCTCTAGTCCCAACATCTGAACTTCTAAGCGGAACGAACCAAGCCCCGATCTTTGTATTCCATCACTCTTTTTTTTGCGATCACGTTGCCCATATGTGACCGTCAAGCTCGATTATGAACCCACTGTAGCATGCTTCCACTCCTTCAATCTCGAAAGTTGGATCCATGCTCCCACACTCATACTCTGATTACAGCTTGAGCTCGAATGTTGAATCCAGGCTCCCGAACTCTTACTCTGATTAAGGCTTTGAGCAAAACAGACGTAATGAACCACGGACCCACTTGAACATGCGCCTTATAGTCTCTTGGACCCATGACCTTGCCAACAATCTGGCCATGTTCGAGTGAACTATGTCTCAACACGTAATGATATGCTCCTCGACATAAAGCACATTCGCCAACTATGATCCACTACATAGTTAGGCCCTCGAACTAGAATGTGCCATTATGAAGCCACTATCCAAACACTTAAGCACCTGCTTCTGTTGCATTCAGTTGCTACTGACACAAGGAACACTAGTTGCCACTATCGTACATAAATGCACTTTGTCCCTGAGACTTTCTCAATCGTTCCTGTGCTGCCAGACATATGAACAAATCCGTCAGTGATAATGAATTCACACAAGTTTCATATGATACCTGATTGGCACACAACGCGCCACACGACCACCATTGTGCTACATCGCTTGTTGCATTTCCCCCATGTGATCCAAGAAGGATCACAAGGAACACACACATCGCCTTTTCACGAGGCAATGCAACACGTTTGTGAGGCTTCGCTTCTCAGTAAGTTTGCCTCCGCCACTTACTAGTGTGCATTCGTAAGATCATGTCGCCTAAGGACACAAGATCTCTAATTTGGCATCGATGTACAAATATGTAGCTTTTCCCCTTGCCTTTCCTTGTATTTCCTGTACTACAAGATATACAAGCGAATATATCAGTGATAACCATATTCACACTAGTCTAGTGTGATACCTGGTAGGTGCATGTCGTCTTATGCCACCACCAACACCTTGCGTGTCCTTGTATGTACCCCTCAAGTGATACTGGAACACCTCGCCTTTTCTCACCAGGCATTAGCATTTGCCTACGAGGCTCCGACTCTTACTTGGCTTCGCTTCCGCCATTTACCAATTATTTGATGCTATCCAGCTTTATGCTATCTGGCTTTATGAGCTATCCAACTTTATGTCATCACGTGTCACCGTGCAAGGTCAATTATCGAGTTCAACGACAGGCATTACTTGTGCACTGATGGCTCGACAATTACCCTATAAGCATCAACCATAACCATTCCATAAATCCACCATGCACGCAGCATGAAACACAACTATCCTTGTCAACCCGTCCATATACTCCACACATGGGAGCCCCGGTACGAACTCGACAACCCATCCATATACTCCACACATGGGAGCCCCGGCACGGAATTGACAACCCATCCATATACTCCTCACATGGGAGCCCCGGCATGGAATCGTCATCCCGCCCATATACTCCTCACGTGAGAGCCCCGGCATGAAATCGTCAGTTCGCCCATATACTCCTCACATGGGAGCCCCGGCACGGAAAATCATAGGTATAACCCGTTCATATACTCCTCACAAGGGAGCCCCGGCACGGAAAATCATCAACATAACCCGTCCATATACTCCTCTCAAGGGAGCCCCGGCACGGAAATCATAAGTATAACCCGTCCATATACTCCTCACAAGGGAGCCCCGGCACGGAAAATCATCAACATAACCCGTCCATATACTCCTCTCAAGGGAGCCCCGGCACGGAAATCACAAGTATAACCCGTCCATATACTCCACACAAGGGAGCCCCGGTACGGAAATCACAAATATCCTACCCTGCCTACTCCTCCTCGGAGCGCTTGGCGTAGAGTCTCATCACATTTCCTACCCTGCCTACTCCTTTCCCAGAGCGCTTGGTGTAGAGTCCCATCACATTTCCTACCCTGCCTACTCCTTTCCCGGAGCGCTTGGTGTAGAGTCTCATCACATTCCCTACCCTGCCTACTCCTTTCCCGGAGCGCTTGGTGTAGAGTCTCATCACATTTCCTACCCTGCCTACTCCTTTCCCAGAGCGCTTGGTGTAGAGTCATCCCGTCCTGCCTACTTCCTTCACCGGAAGCGCTTGGGCCGGAGTCATCACAAGTAACCATCCCGTCCTGCCTACTCCTCCATGGAGCGCTTGGGCCGGAGTCAACATAAGTAATCATCCCGTCCTGCCTACTTCCTTTACCGGAAGCGCTTGGTCCGGAGTCAACATAGATAACCATCCCGTCCTGCCTACTCCTCCACGGAGCGCTTGGTCCGGAGTCAACATAAGTAACCGTCCCGTCCTGCCTACTTCCTTCACCGGAAGCGCTTGGTCCGGAGTCAATGCCTGTAATCGTCCCGCCCTGCCTACTCCTCCACGGAGCGCTTGGTGCGGAGTCAACACCTGCAAACGTCCCGCCCTGCCTACTCCTCTACGGAGCGCTTGGTGCGGAGTCATCACCTGTAAACATCCCGCCCTGCCTACTCCTCCACGGAGCGCTTGGTGCGGAGTCAATATGCGGCATCATGCTTGCCTCGAATTATCCAACCAGGCTTCACCAGCCAAAACCCACGATCAGGCTCACCAGCCACAGACTGGGCACCACAGTGCACCAGCGTCTAGCACCCATGTGCTAGAAGATCAGCACCCACGTGCTAGAAAACTTCCACATGCACCCATGTGCTAGCAAATTCGCACTTCTGTGCTTCTCACGCCCAAGTTCAAGCACCACCTCGCCCGGGTTAGTGCACGAACCGAGGCTCTGATACCACCTGTCACGGCCATGCCCGCCCAGCCTGTTCGGCATGCCGTGCGGCACTCGAAAAGGAACACATCCTCGCCGAGTCAGCCTTACCCGCGTCCATTCCCACGGTCTTTTCCCTCGATAGCATCGTCTCATGATCCGTCAGGCAACCCGCCTATCCAATATCGCATTCTCACGGGGCATAGCGGCAGCAGGGAACCAACCTCTGGGTTCTGGACAAGGCGCGATATGGGGCCCGCTGGCCCCAAACCGTCCCACGGGCAGCACCCGAGGGAGACATCGTGCCATCCGCTTGGCCCCGATGCCCGCACACCTAGGCCCCCACTCGAGCCTAGGAGAAGGTCACTTACACCATGGCAGCTAGACCGCTAGCACATGGCGAGGGGGATGGTGGAGACCCAACACCAGTCACTTCCCCCTAAAGAGCTAATAAAAACATACCAGGAATGCCAGCAGTAGACGTTGGAATGCTCGAAACGGGGACACTTTTCTGAACAGGGCCCCGTCGCCTTCGAAAAGCACCTTGACTCGCATCCTGGCCTTGATAGCTCCTTAGGGATTGCTTGAATCATCACTTGGCCCGCATCCGCTCGGTCCTCGATAGCCTTGTCATGGTCGGATCGCAACACAAAGGGAGCCGACCATGACACTCTGCACCCACTCTAATGTCCATCCATGGTTGCGGATGCAAAAAAAAAAGACATTCTCTCAACTGTTTATAAATTTTGATAATAACACCATTCGAGATTATAGTATAATCTTCCTCGACCAAACACGGAAAATCAACACACAGACAGCGAAACCAATGCAAGCATAACCTTATTAGCAGAGAAAATGTAAGATTTCCCGATCCAAACATCCCAAATGGATAACCTTGAAAAGAGAAAAATGACATCCTGTGAAAAGGAAAAACACATATAAACAATGCTCATTGATAACAAAACTGACTACCTTTTCTTATTTAGAAATGCAAAAGTTTATCAAAGCCTTAAAATTAGTGGCATCTACCTTACCTACAACAGTTGAGCAAAAAAATACTACAGTTTATATTATACCATATCTAATGTGATTGCCTGTTGAACTGTATGAAACAGTTCAGGTTTGTTGCAGATGGAACTCAGTTTGTTAGGCAGTTGTAAAGGTTGTTAAACCTAATTCTCTTTGTAAACGTTATCTGTGCATGGCTCAGCATCTCTATATAAGCTGAACATGCTGCATTGTATTCTTCAAGCTTTTCCTCTAATAAAGTTCCTACTTCATCATTCATTTCTGTTTCTTCAGTTACATACTATCTTGTATGTTAATATGGTATCAGTCGCTAGGAAACCGATTCACGCTTGAATTCCTTTCTGAGTCGTTGCTCACCTAAAGCATTCGCTTCTCTCTGCTTGTCTTCTTCTTTTCTTTTTCTGCTGTTCTTCTTCATGGCTCCTCCAGAAATTCCAGATGATCTTATTGATGGTGATCCCGTGCTAGAAGCTCAGATCTTTTCTAATAAAAGGGTCAATGTCTGCCTCAACGATTCCAATTATCTTCTTTGGAAACAACAGGTAGTTCTTACGATTCGTGGTCTCGGTCTTGAGGGTTATCTTGATGGTTCTATGCCCGTTCCGGTGAAGCATGTTCGCAATAGAGCAGGTACACAAATTATGAATCCTGCTTATGTTCAATATTTCAAGCAAGATAGTTCTTTGGCTTCTTGGTTGCTTTCTACTGTTAGTGGAAACATTCTACCTCGGTTGGTTGGATCTGAAACCACAGCGGCAGTTTGGGATGCTATCACCCAGCTTTATTCTAGTCTTTCAACGACCAAGATAATGAATCTTCATTGCCGTCTGAGATCCATGAAGAAAGGTGCTCAATCTATGAGGGAATATACTGTTGCTATCAAAGAGTTGTGTGATTTACTTGCCACTTGTGGAAGCACCATTTCTGAAATCGAACAAATTGCAACGATTTTAAATGGTCTTCCTGTTGAATATGAGCCCTCCATTGCTGCTATTACAGCTAGTAAAGCCACATATACTGTTGATAATGTGGTGTCAATTCTTGTTGATGCTGAGACAAGGATGGAGGATGCTTCAAGATTTCCGGTGGGAATTAACTACACTCGTTATAATTCCAAGCAATCTGCTTCTGAAGGATCCAAAGATTCTGGTCCAAATGATCACTCTCATTCTTCTCATTCTCAAGAAGAAGTCAAGAACACAGGCAACAACAATAACAAGTTCAAAGGGAGGCCTCGACACCAATGCCAATTGTGTGGCAAACTTGGCCATCTGGTGGATAGATGTTGGCACAGGTTTGATCAATCCTTCAAAGGCATTTCTTCTCAACAACCGCCTCGCACAACCTCTAAAGCTCAAGCTAATGTTTGCACATGTTGTCAGCATAATCCTGAATCTACATATGATCCATATGTTAATTCCAATTCATGTTCCACAGAGGAGGATGGAAACATTCAAGTCAATGCTTTGACTGTTGATGGGCCACTTTCTTATTCCAAATGGTTCCCAGATTCAGGGGCCACGCATCATGTCACAGGTCAGTCTTCTGTGCTTCATTCTTCTAATATGTATTATGGACAAGGCAAAGTATCTCTTGGTGATGGTACTACTTTGGCAATTAATCATGTTGGTAAATCATTTATTGATACTTCCTCTAAAAGATTGTGTCTCGATCAAGTTCTGTTTGTGCCTAAGATAACCAAGAATCTCATGTTTGTTGCTCAATTTGCAAAGGACAATCAAGTCTATTTTGAGTTTCATGACAGTTTTTGTTGTGTTAAGGACGCAAGAACTGATGCAGTTCTGATGAAAGGGGATCTCGATGATGGTTTGTATAGCTTCAAGTGTGCAACAGTAGGTGAATCTGCTTCTCTTTTTACTACAACTGTCAAGGATGAGTCTGAGTATTGGCTATGGCACAAAAGGTTGGGGCATCCAGCTGCTGAAGTAGTGAAGAAGGTGTTGAATAAACCATTAGAGTTTGACAAATTAGATGTTTGTATGGCCTGTCAAATGGGGAAGAGTCATGTTTTACCCTTTCATTCTTCTCAGACAGTGTACAAGAAACCCTTTGAGCTTGTTGAAATAGATGTTTGGGGACCAGCTCCCATAACTTCTAGTGGCTTTCAATATTTTGTTACATATGTTGACATGTATAGTCGAAATACTTGGGTTTATCTTTTAAGGAATAAGAGTGAAGTTGCTGCTTCTTTTGAAATATTTGTTGCCATGGTTAAAAATCAATTCAACACTTCCATTCTTGCTATTCAAACCGATGGTGGAGGAGAATTCAGATTCTTAGAACATGCTACCCTGAAACTTGGGATTGTGCTTCGCAAATCTTGTCCACACACGTCACAGCAAAACGGTGTCGTGGAAAGAAAACATAGACACGTGGTTGAAACATCTCTCACATTGCTTGCTCAAGCTTCTATTCCTCTAAAGTTTTGGTCTCAAGCTGTGCTCAGCTCAGTGTATCTGATTAATAGAATGCCCTCACGTGTTTTGCATGGAGATTCGCCTTATAAAAAGCTGTATGGGATAGACCCTGATTATAAGTTTTTGAAAGTTTTTGGATGCCTATGTTTCCCTCATGTTCGACCTTTCAATAGGCATAAGTATGATTTTCGATCTAAGCCCTGTACCTTTCTAGGGTACTCACCAGCACATCGTGGCTACCTTTGTCTTAGTCAGGATGGGAGGAGTTTCATTTCTCGTAATGTTATATTTGATGAGAAGATTTTTCCTTTTGAGCAGGTTAATCGAGTACAATCATCCAACAATCCTGCCACCTTTTGTTCCAAGACGCTGCCTGTGATACCTAATGCTACTCGATTGGTTCATACTCCAGCTGAAACACGTACAACTTGTACTGACTCACGTGTTGAAAGTTCTCCTACAACTAATGATATGGTGGCTTCCTCTTCAAGTCAAGGTCAAGGTATGGGTCAAGTTGGTGCTGTAAATGATGCTGTTCAAAATCAACAGGGTGATGTTCTTGAAGTTGATAATGCTATGCATGAGAATGTTATGCATGAGCTGCATGAAGAATATGATGACGTGCATGTGACTGAGAATGCTGCTGAGGATCAAGTGGCAAATGAAAATGAAGTTGGTTCTAATGATACGAGGGGTTCTAGCCAAGAATTACCTGCTCAAGAGCCTTCAGCACCTGGGGTGTCAGCTACACCATCTGTCGAGCATCATGAAGGTGTTGAGACTGTTGTTGGTGGCTCACAACCTTCTACTTCGAGGAATAGCATGAGTGCTAGCAACGTTCATCCGATGATCACCAGACGCAAAGCAGGCATTGTTAAACCAAAGTTGTACAATGTTCAAGTGAAACAAGCACCGTTGGATGTGCATACTGCTTTAGCTGATCCTGATTGGAGAGTGGCAGTCATGGCAGAGTATGAGGCACTTATGAGCAATGGCACGTGGGAAATCGTTGAATTACCAGCTGGTAGAAAGCCTGTAGGCTGTAAATGGCTTTTTAAAGTCAAACTCAAAGCGGATGGTTCTGTGGAAAGGTTGAAGGCACGTTTGGTAGCCAAAGGATATGCTCAAATTCCAGGCTATGATTTCATGGACACTTTTAGTCCAGTGGTGAGATTTGCAACTGTTAATGTTCTTCTTTCATTGGCAGTTAGCAATCAGTGGACCATTCGACAGGTTGATGTTAATAACGCCTTTTTGAAGGGTGATTTAAGCGAGGATGTTTATATGCAACAGGTGCCTGGTTTTGAGGAAGCTTCTTCTGATGGTAAGGTGCTTGTGTGCAAGTTGAGGAAGGCACTTTATGGGCTTCGACAGGCCCCTCGGAATTGGTTTCTCAAACTCAGGGAGTTCCTATGGCAGATTGGCTTTATTTCTTCCAAAGCTGATTCTTCGTTGTTCATTTTAAAGTCAGGAGTTGATATTGTTTACCTGGCTGTGTATGTCGATGACATAGTATTGACAGGAAGTTCTTCACTGATAATTGATTCAGTGGTTTGTCAACTTCATGATAGGTTCTCATTGAAGGACCTTGGTGAACTCAAATTCTTCCTTGGGATTGAAGCAAGGAGGTCCAGCAGAGGATTGTTTTTGACTCAAAGGAAGTTCATTCTAGAACTGTTAAGCAAAGTACAGCTGCTTGACTCCAATTCAGCAACATCACCCATGGCAACCTCAACCAAACTCAGCAAGTTTGATGGGAACCCTCTCAATTCTGCTCAGCTATACAGAAGTACTGTTGGTGTCTTGCAGTATATTACCCATACGAGGCCTGATCTTGCTCTTGCTGTGAACAAAGCTGCTCAGTTTCTACAAACTCCAACTGATGCTCACTGGTTGGCTGTAAAACGTATCTTGCGGTATCTTAAAGGAACAATGGACTATGGATTATGGTTTCCTGCTCAACCACGAGGGACATTGAATCTTCAGGTGTTCTCCGATGCAGATTGGGGAGGAGATATCGATGATAGGAGATCAATTTCAGGTTTCTGTGTGTTCAATGGCAGTCACCTTCTCACATGGAGCTCGAAAAAGCAACGAGCTGTATCCAGGTCCACAGCAAAGGCGGAGTATCGTAGTTTGGCTGATGCAGCAGCAGAAATCACCTGGATCAAAGCTGTGCTTACTAAGATGCAGATCGAGTTGGTTGAGGTGCCTAGGATCTGGTGTGATAGCACGAGTGCTGTGGCCATGGCAGCCAATCCTATCCTTCATGCCAAATCTAAACACATTGAATTGGACTTACACTTTGTGCGGGAGAAAGTTGCAGCATTCGAAATTCAGGTCAATCATGTTCCAACAGATTGCCAAGTTGCAGATGCTTTAACCAAACCACTTCCTCTCCAAAAATTTGAAGTGTTCAGAAAGAAGCTGTCAGTTTATGATGTGCAGGAAGTTCTTCCAGATGTTAGAAAGCAAGGTGAATGTTGAACTGTATGAAACAGTTCAGGTTTGTTGCAGATGGAACTCAGTTTGTTAGGCAGTTGTAAAGGTTGTTAAACCTAATTCTCTTTGTAAACGTTATCTGTGCATGGCTCAGCATCTCTATATAAGCTGAACATGCTGCATTGTATTCTTCAAGCTTTTCCTCTAATAAAGTTCCTACTTCATCATTCATTTTTGTTTCTTCAGTTACATACTATCTTGTATGTTAATATTGCCTACACCACACACAATGCTCACTTTTAAAAAGAGTAATAATATATATCCTAGAACAAAGAGGGAAGAGCAAATCGAGCAAATAACGAAGCGTAGGGAAGAAAACACGACCAACATGACACATCCTTGTTCGATACAGGGACAGAGTGTTAGCATCACCTTGAAGACCTTAAACCATGCGTCAAGAGGGATTTCATATGCAAAACTCTTCCTAATAGTAACATGGTTTCCCTTGATTTCTATTAAACAAGGAATACGGGGGGCATCAACAATAAGTAATGCGTACCGAAGATAACAAGCAAATCACTTCAAACTCATTATAGCTGTCATTGTGTCCAACAGCTAGTTCACAATTACCGGATCAACTCGGTGGCTCGTTGCCACTTTAATACAAAAGAATTACTTACGCTCCCATGCCTAAGATTAACCAAATATTCATTGCACACTTCTAAATGGAGATGCTTAGTAAAAAAACGATAAGAAGATAGTCTTTATCACGTTTATGGATAACGTACCTCTTTGCCCTTGAAAAAGACAGCAATAAGGCGTTATACTCTTCAATTGTTATGGTAGACAGAAAAGAAAGCTGTTCAATCGCATCCCAAGTGATCTGTGACCCACAATTGATACTGCTTTTGGACATCTTCGCAGCATCTAAAACTCGGCAACATTTGACCACTACAAAGAATGAAAGAACCCGAGGCAGCTTCCAGTTTTTGACAGGTAAAGCGTACTTCACAATCAGATTATTTCATGCCAAATCTTCCCAGGTCAGCATCATACAACGCCCTAACGAGTCAATTACAACAATCCAAAACTCCATACGAAGTACAAAAACAGATTCCAATAATAAAAAAGTTATCCAACCAGCAAAGCACTTCTCGTTACAACATGTCTTGTCTTGCTCACTAAATTAGAATTTAGGACGAACAGAAACCTGTTAAAGCATTATCAGTACAATCCCAGAGAAAAGAAACCAAATAACTACAGCACGCAGAATATAAATTTTTATAATCACCAGTCATTCATATTGCAAGAAACTACAACTGATGATTAGAATGAATGACTTGTTGGACTCTTTAACATCTGATCAACAAGTTAGCTATTGCAATTTAAAAAAAAAATTATGCAAGTTAAAGACGATAAAACTGAAAAAGTACACAGCAACTCAATTATCAAAAAAGCTGCACTTGCTTGGTGAATGATGACACGAATGCTGATATTTAATTAAAAATATTTTATGCTAAAGCAGTTACCGGCTATCAAGGAGCAACACAAAGGAAAGGGAGAATCAGATTTTATGTCTGCACAAGGGCAATGAGTTTATCAAGCAAAGTACAAAGGATCGTCTGAAAAATAGACTTCTGGAGATTTAGCACAATGTTGGTACGGGGATTTTGAGCCCGGAAAGAAGGAATGTCTCTCACAATTGGTATAGGAAGCTAAAGGCTAGAGGATTAGCATACCAGTAAGTTTGCACGGCATCTGCAACTAGAAGAGTAAATTGTGTACTTCAAAGTTCAAACCAGAGTCTGACAACTTCAATTGGGATTCCTTCATTTGAAGTTAAAGGGTGTATGTTAAGGTGAGTCTAGGCCTTATTTATGGCGTAAATCTAGAGAAGAGTATTGGTAACAAAAATCATAGGGGCTCCATAACCTTACAAAACTCATTCTTAGAACAGCGGAAGCAGATTTGCAAACCCAAAAGCATTGATAACTAAATTCATAGAGGCTAACCATTGAAGCATAATCCCCGTAATTAAAATCTTCTCAAAAGCAAGAGTAACAAACTTAAATAGCTCAATTCAACTTTTTTTTGAAGCATATTTCCAACTTCCTTACATCTAAGCTTCAGCCTTTTCTCTTTTAATAAGAGGGAAAAGAGAAGGGGAGAAACAATTATCATTATTAGTAACTCTTTCAACTCAAAAGAGAAAGAGACCAGTCAGAAAACTTACCACCCATTCCTGCCACCGCAAGAATCATGGTGGACAGAACATGCCATCTTCAACCCATAAATTATCATGATTTTGTACCGAACTTTCAAATTATCCTACCAAACAGGAAATTTTGACAAACAGAACATTCAGAGTAAATAGGCAGCATAAAACGATCAAAATATTGACAAAACATGATGCTGCAGAATATACAGTCGAATTCAACCACAAAGAGGCTTAAAAGGAGGCCCTAAGCATCTCCACATAATTAAATACTACAAGCATTCGATCACAACAACTACAACTACTACAGAAACAAAAAAAAAACAAGGATCTTACTTCACTAAGTAGCCTTAACTTTATCATCCCCAACAGCCGAAAGTATAGGCAAGCTATTTAAAAACTCATCAAGACCCTCAAAGAACCCATTCCCTTCAATGTTGTCTTCCTCCCCATAGCCAGCGTGATTCCCCTCATTCCTCCTTGGCGCTGGCTCTTCCACTTCATTGCTAAACTCCACATTCAAATCCAACTTCCCCAAATTCTTTGCCCCCCTTCCCATCTGCTTCCTCCCACTATTAACAACCCCCCTTCTGCTCGATTCAGCAGTCGGCACACCATCAGGCACCGTGGATACACCACTCAAATTCCCGCTGCGATCAACATTAGTTTCCTCCTTAGTCGCCTTCTTCAATCTATCACTCTGTGGTTTCTTAGCATTTCTCCCCGCGGACCCTTTCCCTTTAGCATTCTTCGTCTTCTTCCTCTTCTCATTCCGCCAATCATCATCATCAGAAGTATCAATTGAGTCAGAAATATCTACATATACATCATCATCATCATCATCATAATACACTCTTGGAGCAGACTTTTTGGAAGCATTTTGTTTTCCAGCATTCTGGTTATTAGGGCAAGCAAACATGGCCGAAATAGGTGACCAACAGGGAAAATTACCGCCCCTAGAAAAACCTAATGGGAAAAACCCCCAGCAGCTGAAATGCATGTCCTTTCCATTTACTGGCGGCGACGGTATCACAACCGCATGAAAAGCTCTCCTGCAGTTCTTAGTCTGGCACCTCAATGTACAATCCTCATACAACTTTGGATACTCATAGAGAACGTAACAGTACGGACAAGCTGTCCAGAAAGTCAGCCCCTCTGACTCAGTGGCTTCTCTAGGCTGAGTCACACTAGTTGGCTGTGTCTGACTATTCTCCCTAGAAGGAAGATGAGTTGTTGTCTGGTTAATTTGATCCGTACGAGCTGGCTCAGACCGGTTAAACTGACTCCGGCTATCGGCTCCTGTTTGATTAATCTGGCTCATACGAATAGGCTCAGGCCGATTAACCTGACTCTGAGTTGGCTCAGGCCGACTAACCTGACTCTGTGTTGGCTCAGGCCGATTAACCTGACTCTGTGTTGGCTCAGGCCGACTAACCTGACTCTGTGTTGGCTCAGGCCGATTAACCTGACTCTGTGTTGGCTCGGGCTGATTAATCTGGCTGGAACCGACTGATCCTGATTGATTAACCTGACTCGTCCCAGCTAAACCAATCTGATTCATCTGCCTCCTCCATATCGGCTCAGCCGGTCGGTTTTGCTCCGGCGGCTTGTTATTTAGACCCAACTGCCCTCCTCCTTCTAAAGCAGCATTCCCATCTCTATCGGTATTTCTAGGGCTTCTTCTAGTGAATAGCGGTTGAGTAACTTGCGTCGGCGTCTCTTTCTGCGGAGTTTGCATAAACAGCGTTTGCGTTTCCTTCGGCGCAGGAGGCGGATGCGGTTGCATGAAAAGCGTCTGCGTTTGCGGCTGCTGATGCTGATGCTGCTGCTGTTGCTGAAGCTGTGGTTGTTGACCGAGTTGATTCACCTGACCAAACTGAAGGAACCTCAACTCGTTATCGTAAATGGCCTTCTTAGAAGGGTTCGACAGCACATTCCAAGCTTCAGAAACGAATCGAAACGCCTGATCTGCGAAAGAGAGCCTGTTCCTCCCAGGATTCAAAAGAAGAGCGAGTTTCCTATACTGACTCGCCACGACTTCCATGGACTGAGTTAACGGCACGAGTTGGAGGATCCCGTACCAATCTTGAGGATTAGATTGCGCCGTTAAGAGAGTATCCGTCACCGCAAGGATTTGGTCGGCAAGCATAGGGGCGGACTCACGGGCTCGGATCGCGAAGGTTCGGGTCCCGTGCAAATCACGCGCCGACAATAGCTTCTCCGCTATGCTCAACCACCGCTCAGCCTCCGTAGTGT
Organism: Hibiscus tridactylites; assembly: GCA_958450335.1. NCBI lineage: Eukaryota > Viridiplantae > Streptophyta > Magnoliopsida > Malvales > Malvaceae > Hibiscus > Hibiscus tridactylites. The sequence continues at coordinate 9,051,293 of OY288279.1, forward strand.
TACCGTCCATTATGCCCAATCCGTCTCCTCTCCGTCAAGAAATTCCTCTCTTTTTTCTTTTTTCTTTTTTTCTTTTATGGAAGAAACTCTTTGTTTGGGAATAATGGAAAAGAGCAGAGAAAAATGGCAGGTATGTTTTGTGGATGGACGAAAGAGGACAGTTGCTTTGGATAAATCAAAGAGGGGTTACGTTTGGTTTGGATGGGATAAGAATATTTATACATGGGTAACATTGTCATTTCAGATCTGTCTTGCCACTTTGAAAAATGGAATGAAACTGAAGCAGTAGGGAAAGAAGATAATAAAAATATTAAAAAATAATGGCAAAGCTTTTTTGCGTTGCTTTGCCGGAAAAAGGTCATTTTGGGCATATGGTTGTACTTTTATTAAGAGCTCGTTCAGCAAAGCTGGTAAAAAAAATATTTGTGGTGAAGAAGTCCGCGTTAAAAAAGTCAAAAAAATTTAACTTTTTTAAACGGACGTTTAGGACTAGATTTAAGCAGAAAAATATGATAAAAAATAGACGCAAGATGTTTAGCAGAATTTTTTTGTTTGGTGCCGTTTTTACTCCGAACATTGCCTGTAAAACGTTGCTGAACGGGGTTTAAGAGGGCGATGGGGTATTTTTTGTAGGGAAAATTACAGAACTAATTTTTTTTTTTACAAATATGGTACAAACTAGATTATTTTCATAAAATATTACATTTACTACAGTGAAAGTAAAGATGATAGGAATACTCACCATCTTTAAACAATGTTTTGATATTTTGAAATAAAAAATAAAAAAAGATAAAGATACTTATCATCTTTGAATAATGTTTTTCTATGTAAAATGCATTCACACAACTTATTTTCATCATTTTTTAGTAAAAAAATTAAAATAAACAGTGAAATCAGATTGAGTGCACACCACCAATTTCACTTTTAATGTTTAATCTATAATATTTATGTAAATAATTTAACTTTGTTAGACATTTGTAAAAAAAAGTTAACAATAATAAAAATACAAAGCTTCCATTTTTTGCAAGTAAATATTTGAGGTAAAAAATAAAGTTATATATTGTTAGTTTAATTGACATTATTATTATTTTACTATTATTATTGTATGTTAATCTATAATTTAGGTGTTTAATAAGCTATGAATAATCTAAAAGTTGTATTAATATACATATATATAATTAAATATTTTATGCATTAATTGCATACGGTTTTATAGCCGTTATCATACAATGATATATCATAAAAATTAATTGAATTTTTTATTTTGAATTTTTTATAATTTCAATATTCAATCTCACGTATGTTTCATTTTTTTTAGAATTTTCCAAATTTCTCGGTTCTCAAAAGTAAACTCAAAAAATTGAAGGAAAAAAAATAAACTCAAAAACACTCTTTACTCGGTTGTCATGACTCAGTATCCGGAGTGATGAACTCTTGCAATTAATATACATGTGATTGTCATTTCTTAATCCTAAACATAGAATTTTCATGGTAATGTTTGGTAGAAAAAACTAATGCATATTATTTGAATTTTTTGTAGGTTTAAGTTTTTATATAATTTATACATTTGGAAACTATATTTTATATTTGCAATGAATTTAAAATGAATTCGAAGAAAAGCCTTTATGTTCTCATGATTAGATTCCAATTAGGTTCTGGATTAGATTAAGCACACAATTAAATACGCTAAGTAGTTTTATGGACTTTTATCACTTTTTTCTGAAAGTTATTCATTTATTAGATCAAATCAAGACAATATACGAGCCTCATTAAAAAAATTTCATAACCTAAGTTGGAGGAAAAAGAGTGCATCGTATAGTTGTCTATTACAGTTTAAATCACAACCTCATCCCATATTCCAACTCGCTTTAATAACCCCCCCCATCTAATTTGCAGAACAAACCTGCACTTACTGCCCAGATTTACAACACACTAATATAGCATAATTACTCCCTTAACCACTTAGTGTCCACTCCAATCCAACACTGTTCCAGGGCACACTTCCACAAAATCTTCTTCCCTCCAAATGCCTTGCTTAGCCAATTTATAAGCCATGGTATTTCTTTCTCGAAATTCAAAAACTGCAGACCACTTGAAACTGTTTATCGATTCAGCAATATTAGTAACCATCTCAGAGAAACACGGGGTGGGGGGATCCATCAATCCAAGAAGTAGCTAACCAACTGTCAGTCTCAATAATCAAACCAAACACCTCGCACCACCTGGACTTAATGAACAATTGTAATGCTCTATCGATACTGTTTAATTCTGCCGCTGTGGGATCTGAATTCCCAATTGACATAGAGAATTGGAGGAGAATACTCCCCGCACTGTTCCTCAAAACTCCCCCAATACCAGCTTTACCGAACTAACCAAGAACTGCACCATCGACATTAAACTTCAGCACATGATTAGACGGGGCAACCCAGCTTCCCATTCGAGGTTTTTGCTTTACCGGGACAGCAAAAGATACATCATTGAGGCATCTTATAAAGTCTGCTAAGGACGGAATTGAATTTGGCCAGATTCTGTTACATCAATGGCCAATTCTTTGTACAATCAAATCGAGCAGTTGATCTTTATCACATTTCATATTCTTAAATATGACATCATTACGGCACAACCATAGACTCCACATAACAGCAAAAAACACCATATGCCAAAAAAATATTGAATGAAAACTTACTGGAGTTGAGCGCCAAACCTGAAGAAAGGCGTCAACATCCTTAGGGATGATTACTCCTCCACTCCACACACTGCAGACTCGTTGCCATATTCTCCACGAGACATCACAGTGGAGAAATAAGTGAATAACCGTTTCATTCTCCTTCTTGCACAGCTCGCACAAATTGGACACCATAGAAGACACCCCTCTTTTAGATAATTTCACCAACGTAGGAAGGCGACGATGAATGGCCCTCCAAACAAAACCTTCCACTTTTGGTGGAGCTAGCTTTGCCCAAACAAGATTCCAGCAGGTTCTCGATCTAGCCATCTCCCCAGAATTTATTTTACAGTAACCTCTTGGAGAGTAGACTCCGGACGAATCACCTATCCATTTGACAACATCTCTATTAAGGCCGGAGCGCGAGACCCTGTTTATAGTGTCCAAAAAATTCCTCCAAACATCTACTTCCCACTCAAATAGGTTTCTCCTCAACTTGATATTCCAAATCCAAACACCATTTTCTAATTTTCTGAAGCTATCAATTTTCCCACTTTTCTTCACAGCCACCGCATATATTCTAGGGAAAACATGACGTAACGATTGAACATTCGTCCACCAATCTTCCCAAAACTCTATATTTCGCCCATTACCACATACTAGCCTTATATTTTTCACAAACAGATTTTGGGGGTCCTCCACTGACTTTATGATGTTTCTCCATACCACTGATAATTTCCTCTGATTCCCCTCCCGAATCATTAAGGATAGAGGATCATACCCATATTTTGCCACTATTACTTGCCTCCACAGACCTTCTATATCGCATCCGAACCTCCAAACCCACTTATTCAGCAATGATCTATTTCTTATTCTAAAGTCTACCAACCCTAGACCTCTTGCCAACTTAGGTTTGCACACCTCTTCCCATTTAACCTAATGGATACAATTTCCATCACTAGCACCCCAGATAAACTTTGCCAGAACCTCATTTAATTTCTTGCCACTGTTACCGGCAAGTTGAACAAAGAAAGATAGTATATTGGCATGTTGGTTAATACCGATTTAACAATGGTTATTCGACCCCCAATGAATAATAAGAGCCCTTTCCATCCCTCCAATTTCTTTTGAACTTTTGTAATTATCGAATCTCACATACTGATCGAATTACGTGCACATGCCAACGGAAGCCCAAGATACTCTGTTGGTAGCTTACCCCAAACACAATTAATACCCTCCGCCCACCTTTTAAGAACTCTTTATTTAACATACACACCAAAGAGTTTAGACTTCTTAGGATTAAGAGACAAACCAAATGCGAGTTCAAAAAATTTCAGAATCCTCTTCACATTTCGGATAGGCTCCTCATTCGCTTCCGTAAAAATTATTAAATCATCCGCAAACTGAATATGACTCAATCTGAGATCACTAGCCCCAATTCGGACTCCCTGAAACAGCCCTACATTTTCTGCTTGGTACAGTAACTTACTAAGAGCTTTCCCGACAATGTTGAACAATAGAAGGGACAACGAACACCCCTGTCTAAGCCCTCTTTTGATGGTGAAAGGAGCAGTAGGGGAACCATTTATCAGAACAAAAATTATAAGGGTCGAGATACACCTTTTTATCCATGAACGCCACTTCAATCCGAACCCCATACTAGCCATTACAGAATCCAAGAAACGTCAATCCATTGTATCGTAGGCTCGCTGAAAATCCACCTTGAACACCACAGCCTGACGATTGTTCCTTTGGAGGTCATCTATCAATTCATTTGCTATCAGGGAACAATCAAGGATTTGTTTGCCTGGAGTGAACGCGAACTGATTATCTCCCACCACTTCACCAATACAACCCGACAAACGCCTAGAGAGAACTCGAAAGAGAATTTTATATAGACTTCTAACTAAGGATATTGGCCTATACTGATCAATCCCTATAGAGCCTTGAGATTTAGGGACGAACGTGGTGAAGGAAAGATTCTAAAACTTACCCATTTCCTTCCCTTAGAAAAAATCAGATAAAAATTCCATCTGCCCTTTAGCAGATCCCAAAATTTTTTGTAAAAATTTAAATTAAACCCATCTGGTCCCGGGGCCCTTGACCCATCTACAAATTCAATTGCCAACCAAACTTCATTTTCTGTAAACGGTATTTCAAGCAAGCAGGCCGACTCTGGGCTTAAAGACTTGAACCCAAACTCGAGAGGCTTAATAGGAATGGTATTCACCTTATTGTAACTTGACTTGAAAAAAGATTCCACAACCTTCTTGATCTCAATAGGGTCAATTACATTCGCAGATCCTACTTTCAGGGAGTCAATTGAATTGCAATTTCTTCTCTGCGTCGCCATCAAATGAAAAAATTTAGTATTTTTGTCGCCCTCCTGAAACTACTTTAGCCTCGACTGTTGAAGCCACTCTCTTTCTTCCTTTCTATATTTCTCCCATAGCAAAGCTCTCAGCCCATTAATCTCTTTCCAGATATCTTTATTTTGGCCATCTGAAACAGCAAGTCTTTCTAACACGGTAATTTTTTCCTCTAAGTTATTGACAGTTTCCTTCTCTTTCTCCCTTTGAATTCTCAGCCACTCCTTTGATCCTGCTTTTACTTTTTTTAATACATCACCAGCACCTGCATTCTCATTTTTGGCTAATGTAGATTCCACCATGCCGACAAATAAAGGGTCTTCAGCCCAATAATCAAAGTATTTGAAAGGTTGAGGCCCTCTTATGCCGTTTTCCATTTTCAAGACAATTGGGTAGTGATCCGATAAGCTCCTTGGAAGGCAATGTTGCCCCCAATTCGGCCACTGTATCAACAGCTCAAGAGAAAACATAAATCGATCAATTCTGCTAGCCGAAGTAAAATCACCACCTCTTATCCATGTATATTTGCCTCCCGATAGAGTAAGATCAACCAATTTACCGTCCACAATAAAGCTGTCAAAGTGTCTCATAGAAGAGCATGTCGAAGTAGCCCCCAACTTCTCTTCACTGTATCTAACTGCATTGAAATCCCCTCCCATGATAATTGGGACCTCAGCCTCCTCAACTATAGATTTCAAGTATGACCAAAAGGCAACTCTTTCACCGCGATCATTCGGGGCATAAACACTACAGAGCCCGATCCTCATCTTCGATTCCACCAATCTACCAGTGATGAGAATTACTTTATTCTTGACATTGCATTTATCCGCCTCAAAAACCTTGCCATCCCATAGAGTTAATAAGCCACCCGAAGATCCAATCGCAGGCGAATAAACAAACTCCCTATATCTTCTGCCCCCAATCCGATAGAAAACACCCACCTTCTGTGAATCCAATTTTGTCTCTTGGAGAAAAATAATTCCCGCTTTGCTACCCCATACAGTCTTCCTCACAGCTCTAACCTTCTCTTGCCTCCCTAAACCTCTAACGTTCCAGGAAATAAAGCACAAATTCATAGACAAGCAAAATATTGACTATTAAAAGCCTCTTAGAACAACCACTAACATACATGCTAGGATCTCCTACTCAAGCTCTATTTCCACCAAACGGTTTAGAACAACATCTCGAGAAGCTTCAAAACACACCCCCAATTGGGACCCAACAGCCAGAGTAGCTTCTGCTTCCCTAATCGAACTGTTCTGAAACGTAGAGCCCTGGGTTGCATCTTCGTTATTTCTGTCATTTCCTCCTATCTCTTTTTGCCTCCCAAACCCAGAATTAGCTTTAAGACTCCCTTCGACTCCTGATCCTTTAATCTTATCTTCCCCTCCCATCTTTCTCTTATGCTTTACATGCGAATTGACCCCCTCATCATTTAGGATCTGAATTGAAACAGGATATGCACCCTGGGTAGCAAATAAAAACTGAATTACTCATGGGTCTCCTTCATCAATATAGACGGGTTGAAGTCTTGACTCATTAGAAAGGGCTGGCCCAACCTCGAAATTAACAAGCCCACCAGCACCCATTGCTCCCCTTGATTGCCCAGTTGTCATTGTCCCTGGCCCAAAGTTCATATTCAATGGGACTTCAATTAAGTTTGAGCTATCAGATAACACATTTCCACCTCCTCTGTGGGACCCCACTTCATGCATTGAATTAACGTTCCTACACTTTTCGATTTCCACTCCCACTACTGAGGCGAGACGCTTCGATTTCGTAAACTGGTCTTCGTTGGAGGATCCCCCGGAGAGGCTTCTGACCACGGGGTCAATGGGTTCCCTTACATCGGCGTCACCAAACAGAGACCACCCATCAATAAAACATTGGTCCCCATCAAAGTCTTTTGTACGAGTTTTAATCTCGTAAATCTTACCCCTGAAACTGATCGCAACCCTATCAGGGATAATAGCACAGCTCTGCACCTCCATCAGCACCCTTGCTTCATCAAATCGGTTCCTATGCACAACATATTCATCAATCTTTACCACTCTCCCCTACCGCGAAGCAATTCTATTAAAAAAGCCTGAGCACCAAACTTGAAGAGGCACCTCCTGCACCACCACCCAGACCTTCACTTTATTTAAATTATTCTTTTTACATTCAAAAAGGTTTTTCCTCGGCAAAGTCACGCGTCCATTTTGATGAGACCAAAATCGAAGGGAAAAAATTAAATTACATGACCAAATGAAGGAAATTCAAATTACATGGATTAAAATGGAAGTTTTCATAAATTTAGACATTTAAACGAAAAAATGTGTGAAAGATACTCTAATAATGTTGTTTGAACTATAAATATAGCACGAAACTTTGAAAGAAAATTAAAATTAAATTGAACAAAATGATTTTGTTTAGAAATTTTTGAATTTTGAATTCTTTGGTATTTGTTATTAGTTTTAAATCTTGGACATTGTTCTTTTTAACTTGGTCGTAGTTAGTGGCACTTGCCGACAACGTTGGTTTGATTGCAATTATATATATATTGCATAACACAGGCCAAATTAAAAAGAAATTGAAATAATATGGTTCAAAATGAAAAAAAAAAACAGAATATTGTAGAATTACACGTATCAAATTCTTATAAATAATAATATGTTTTCGTGTATAATAATCAAAATTTTAAGTTTGGCAATGGCATGTTAGAAAAGAACGAAGTTAAGTGGTTAAAATTACTGATAAATATAAAAAAATTAAAATTAAAGGTCACAACGAGTTTTTTTGAGACGAAATTGATGACAAAGTCTCTTGCCAAAGCGTAGATATAAAAAAAAATTACATAGATTTTTTTAAAGAAAAACCTTAATCAGACATTAGACACAAAGTCACAACCTTTCAAAGTAATGTACTTATAGTTCTAACATTAACAGTATTTCAATGTTTTCCTTCATATGCATCGTTTCACTTAAATGGGTTAATTTTTAAAATTTTATTTTAGTTCCCATTACTTTAATTTCCTTATATTTAGTCCTAAAAACGGAAAAAGGACCAAAGTCGTTAACAATTGTTGGAGGGTACCCGAGACTTGGTATCATGTTCATCCGGGTACCTCATTGCTCGGCTCGTGTCCCGGCCCATCACACCCGGGTACCCGAGACTTGGGTACCCGTAAAATACGGGTATCCGGTTTATTTTTAATTTTTTAATTTTAAAATTTAAAAAATAACATGTTAAACACAAAAATATATTTTTTTAAAAATTAAACTTAAAAGTATATAACACAAACATAGAAAGAATTTAAGGATTTAAACTTATTTTTAGAGTAAAAAATTAAAAAACTTAAAATAAAAATATAATTAAAATATAAAAATATATATTAAAATTTATCGGGTCGGATACCCGATAAGGGAAAGCTTCTGGCCCGTGTCTCAGAAAAATTACCGGGTCGGGTAATTTTTTTATAAGATTACCCGCCTATTTGCTTCGGGTAATTGGATCGGGTCAACCGAGTCGGGTAATTATGCCCACCCCTAGCAGTAGCCAGTAGGGGTGTTCATTTCCAGGTACACAGGTTTTGCGGGTACCCGGACTTTTGGGATATCACTTTTTTCGACCCGTTCCAGACCCATTTTAACCGGGTACTCGCTATCTGGGTATTTGCAAAACCGATATCCGAAAATTTGGGTAACGGGTACCTGAACATTTTTTTTTTAACAATTTCTCTATATTTACTGTTTTTAATTTAAATATGTCTTAAATTTAAACATATCTTCGCTAATCTAGAACATTTAGCGGCTGCGTTTACATGATTGGGAGACGAGGGTGAGTCATGTACTAAGGGAGGGTAATAGATTAGTGTAGTTGATGGTTTGGCAAAACTCGGTGCTATGGAGTCTTCTATCGTGATTTGGATGGAAGAGCTGCCGACGGCGATTTATGGTGCAAATCTAAGGTCTGGTTATATGGTGTTTTATGTAATTTGTTGAGTTGGTCGTTAGTTGCTTGCTTATATATTTAATCTGATGTTATTTAATTATTACTTTAGGTATTTTTTTCCCTCCATATAAGGTTAGGGAGATTTTTAATGAGGCCTAAAGTAATAATTATCTTCTTCTATATATATATAAAAAAATTAAACATGTCTGAAAGTCAAAAAATAAAAACAATCTCTTTACTTCTTTTACTGTTTTTTAATTTAAACACATCTTAAATTTTTAATAATTTTATATATAAATTAAATATATATTTAATAAAAATATAATACATTTTAAAAATTTAACTGGGTCATCGAGTACCCGATAAGGGGTATTCTTTCGGCTTGGACCCGACCCGAAAAATGTAATTTTTAGCGGACCGGGTACTCGACTCGAGAGAAAAAATTTAAGTAATTACCCAGTTATTTATGTTCGGATAGTCGGGTAGTCGGATTAGGTTAATCGGATCGAGTATTTCTAAACACCCCTAGTGTGCAGTCATAAACTTATGACGAATGAAGAATGGGTTTGTCGGCATATACATTTTTATATCATTTAACATGATTTCTAAAAATGAGGGACACATGATGTGTATTGGAAACGAAAGGGGTCATTTGAAAATGAAAAAGGTTGCAGTATAGGAAGGAGAGACATAGTGGATCAAAGGTCGAATGAGATGGTTCGTAGTATAAAGGATGAGGGCAAGATAGAGATCATGCAATGATGCGCCATGACATGGTGTCGAGTCCCAGTTGGAATTGCAAAATTGGCTAGGTTATTAAAGGAGACAGATTTTGAGGGGGTTTTATTAATGAGAATTGCTAGAGCACAGATGTTGTTAATGTTCTCTAGTATGGATACGCGTCGGAGAATCGTAGAGAATGATGCACTGAGTAAATGGTTTGTGAAGGAGGTTATTAAAGGACACAGTTGGATGCAGAAGGTGAGATGTTTTGGGTGCGGGTGGTGGAGTTTGAACCGTCGTTGGAGTCCTAATTCTATTCCAATTACGAGTTGGCGTGCGATTTTGAGGTGAATCGCGAGGATGAAGACAATATAGGGTCGAATGAATTGTAGAGGGATCAATTGGGGCGGGTTGACCTTAGGGAGGATGAGAAGCCTAACAAGGAGATTGCAGAACATGTTGTGGCGCAAAAGTCCCCTGTGTGGCAATTAAATGCGTTATGAAATGAGCCAAGCTTTTCGAATAAGAAAGTTGCTGGAATCTCGTCTTGTTTAGGAGATTGGATATCGGATGAAGAAGTAAGAATGGTCTCGAGGGAAGAGCCATCATCCCAGACTGGAAATAGATAGATTGAATGGTATGACGTTGATGGATTGTTCGATGGAGTTTGAGTCGTTGCCGGTACGGATTGAAAAAATTAGGTCATTAGCCGCGATATATGTAGTGTATGTTGAGCCTATAATTGAAGAAGTTCAACCTAATGTAAGTGCTATGAAATTGTTGGACTCGATAATTCATGTTGAGCGTGAAATTAAAAACAACAAAGCATGTGTTGGGAAACGAAAATTCAAGAAGGACTCAGACGATGAATCGGTAGGTGTGGATCAAAAGGCGTTGCATCGCAAAGTGGATGCTACGCTTTAATTTAACAAGTTGATTGGGGTTCAGATGATTGGGAGGGAAAAAGATATTGTTCGCGATCTTCATCGTGTTATCTAAGGGAGTGGGGCGGAGTTTTGATCATGCTTATATGGCGATGCGGGATGATTTATGTGTATGCGCCTTATACGTTAGAGGATCAATTGAGACTTTGAGGATTTTTCGTGATATTTTTGAAAGTGTTGACGTGCCATGTTTAATTGGGGGACTTTAACGTTGTAAGATTGAGCGAGGAAATGTATAGTTGCGAAGGAAGTGGGCGAGGGATGGCGGCCTTTGTTGATTTTTTGAAATAGAGAGACTGGTTGATGTTTTATTAGTTGGCAACCATTTCACATGGTTTGGTCAAAGGAATAGGTGTAGCCGATTAGATCGTTTTCTGGTTTCTTATGGCTGGGTGGAGTAATTTTTGGTTTGGTTCATGGATTTGTCAATGTGGGGTTTTCCAGTTGTCTCGGCAATTAACTTGCCATGGTAATTGACTTGTCACGATATTTGGCCTGCCATAGTATTGTATGGTTGTTGGGTGACTTGGTTAGGCGCCATTGATGGTAGCTACGACATGGTACTATTTTGCTGCAATGTGTGGGGTTGTGAGAGGTTGTGGCTGTGGGTGGTCTGGTTCGGTTGCGAGGGATGTTAGAGTTAGGGGGTGTTGGGTGATTGGAGTTGTTTTTAGTTTTGGGCGTCTGTTGTTGGGTTTGGCATTGGAGTGTTGTTGTTCTTTGGTTCGAACGTTTGTCTGTGTTTGTGTTTCATGGTGTTACTTCGATGTTTTATTTTCTCGTTGTATAACATGGTCATATGGTACTTTTTTCCTTCATTTAGGCTTAAAGAGGTTTTTAATGTGGTCTATGACCATGTCTCGTATTGTATGATTTCCCTTAATAAAATTATACTTTATTGCTGATAAAAAAAGTTAACATGATTTCTAAAAATGTTTTAATTATTAATAACAGTATTACATAAAATAGTTTAAATTCTTCGTTCACTCACATAGTTTAAATCGAGAACATTATTTCCGGTTGAAGTATAATTAATCTATTGGTTGATTGTTTTATACTAACTGTTGTATATATTTATTGTAAAGTTTATTCTTCCAATTCAATTACTTTATTTATAATATCAGAATTTAAATTTTTAATTTTATTTAAAATATTTAATGCAATATATTGCCAAACCAATTGATTATTATGTCATTTTTTAAGTTAACATGTGAATTTATTATAACTTAAAGGTGAGTAAACAAAATTCAGGCGGCATTAATTGTGTGATTAAATAACAATAAAAAACCCTGTGTTACTAGTTTACAATAATAATTAATAGTACAATGGTAAATTACCATTGTACTTCAGTAATAATTAAATAGTCGAGTGGAGTGAGACACTAAATCTCTTAAATAACGTTAGCAGTTCAAATCTTGTTATTAAGAAAAGAAAAATTTAGGTTAGGAGAGTCACCCTCGTAACGAGTCTCTGTAATACTCGTTCCCAAGGATAGACTAAGAGGAGGGGGGTTGGAGGAGCGCTCGCCCCCTAAAAATTTGAAATTTCTATATTATTTTAAAATAATTATGTGTTTTCTATTGAAAATCTATTTTCGCTCCTAAATTTTTATAAGTTCGCCCCTAGAAATTTATAAGTTCTCACCTAACTTAAAATCTTGTGTCCATCCGTACCCAATCCAAATTAATTAACAAATTAAATACCAATAATTAAAAAAAGTACATTACACTTCTAAGAGAACATAAATTTTAACTTTTAAAATATATTATTAATAAAAGCACACCTGACATAAATCATAAAATAAATACGGATAATAAAAAAATTCAGAATGGGAGCTTTATTTTTTTTGAAGGTAATGTCGGATGATATTTTATTAACCAAACACACCATAAAGGTGGCCCAAAGAAAACAAAACGCCAAAAGGCGTGTCAAGTACTTCAAACGACAAAAGCAAAGCCAGAAAAGAAAACAAAAGCTTAAAAAAAAAGACATCAGGCCAGCCACAATCCTCACACGGTCCACCTCCGTCGGCAAGGGAGTATAGCAGAACAAAACCGGAGACTGAGGACAAGACGGGGTTACGATAGCTCAAGAGAAAAACCCCTAAAAAAACCCAGAAACAAACCAGAGATTACGGAGGGTTCAGAAATCTCCCGTCCGTCTCAACCCAAACCCTAGCCTCCACGGGCACTTCCTCAACCCAGAAATTCGAAGAAGAGGAACCCACGCCAAGCTTCGCAATCGAATGGGCAACTTGATTACAGCATCCGGGGACATGCATGAACTTACAGACCTGGAATCGACGCGCTCTCTGTTGAACCTCCCAAATTAGGGCACTGATCTCAGAAAAATCAGGTTCGTTGCACCTTAGTTTTTTAATAACTGATAATGCATCTCCCTCAATGATTACTCTATTAAATCCCATGTCTAATGCAAATTCCACTGCGAGGATGGCCGCGTAAGCTTCTGCCACGAACGAAGAAGGAACTCGAGCAGTTTTCCGGGAGCATGCACCCATAACTTCGCCGTTACTGTTCCGGATGACAACCCCTGATGAAGACTCATCCAAAGCCGAATTGAAACAAGTATCAAAGTTAACTTTCATCAAATCCTCGGCGGGGGGCTTCCAATGGGCTTCTGCTGGCCTCAACAAGCACTGGGTTCTGGAGGTTAAGGTAGAAAATTCAAGGCAGTAAGCCTTGATGAAGGTAATAATCTCCTCTTTACGCTGTACAACATTCTCATCGAGTCGTTTATTTCTAGTATACCATAGTGCCCAAAGTGTTACAATAGCCTCTTCATGTTTTATTCTCGGCACATTCGTAAAAATCCATGATAACCACTCGTAAAAAGAAAATGAATCAACATTTGGGGGCCAAATATACCCCAAAGAACTCCAGACTTCATTTGCCCTTGTACACTGACAAGTTGCATGTAGACTACTTTCAACCACATTTAAACACCATAGACAGTTAGGATTAGAGGCTAACCTTCTGTAGTGTAAGTTACTCCTTGTAGGTACCAAATTATTGACAAACTTCCATGCTTGGATCTTTACCTTTTCTGGACACTTTAGATTCCATAGGTGACAATAGAAACGGCTCATATCTAGGCTACTCCCCTGCTGGTTAATTAAAGTTCTATACCCACTCCTTACAATATAAGAGCCCGAGGGTTCCCCAGTCCAAACAAGTGTATCCTCCTGGGCGAAAGAGGATAAAGGAATAAGAGAAATCTTACGAGCCTCAGCAGGATAGAACACTGAATTTAGCAGCTCTAAATTCCAACTCTTAGGTTCAGTAGAAAGGAGGTCAGCTACTCGAAAAACCTCCGGGTTTATTGGAGAGGTGACCTTCGCTAGAGACTTCCCCGGTAGCCAATAGTCGGCCCAGATATTAATTGATGTACCAGATCCCACCTTCCAGCGTAGACCCATATTCAGAAGGCCCTTTGCAGTCCAGATACTCCTCCATATTAGTGAAGGTTGCGAGCCCAAATGCGAGTTCAAGAAGGTCGAAGATGGGAAGTACTTGGCCCGTAGGACACGGCCAACCAGACTCGATGGATTGGTAATCACCCTCCATCCTTGCTTCGCAAGAAGTGCAATATTAAACTTTGCCAAATCTCTGAAGCCTAGACCGCCATCTTCCTTTAGCATACATAAGTAGTCCCACGAACACCAATGCATCCCTCTCCTTTTATCCGATTTGTTCCACCAAAAATTTGCCATAATATTCTCCAGCTCCCTACAAATGGATAGAGGCAATAAAAATACACTCATGGCATACATGGGTATAGCTTGGAGGACACTCTTGATGAAAACCATCTTTCCTCCTTGAGAAAGAGGCCTAACACTCCAGGACATAGTGTGATTTAGCATCCTATCCCGTAGATGGGCAAAAGTCTTCCTCTTGTTCCGCCCAATAACAGCTGGCAAGCCCAAATACCGTTCAAGGCTAGAACAACTATGCACACCAAATATAGCTTGTAATTCTTCCGAATCCACCGAAGAAACATTCGAACTTAGGAAGATTCCAGACTTAGCAAAGTTGACTAACTGTCCCGAACATTCCGAATATTCTCGTAAGATGGCTTTGATCTCCATAGCTTCCTCAGAATCCACCTTCCCAAAAATAATACTATCATCAGCAAAAAATAAGTGGGTTAAAGATGGCGCATACCTATTAATACGAGCCCCAGATAAACGCTCCGATGATAAAGATTGGCGAAGAAGGGAAGACAGGCCCTCCGCGCAGATTAAATAGAGATAGGGGCTTAATGGATCCCCTTGACGAAGGCCCCGGGAGGGTGAAAAGGGCAACCCAGCTTTACCATTAAGCACAACTGAATAAGACACCGAAGAGATGCACTGATATATAATGTCCACCCAGCGTTGATCAAAGCCCATTTGAGATAGGACATTAACAATAAAAGCCCACTCAACTCTATCATAGGTCTTACTCATATCCAACTTTAACGCGAAAAGACCAGTAGACCCCAATTTCTTCTTCTTAAAAGAATGGAGCATTTCATACGCGACAATAATGTTGTCGGAAATCAGACGCCCCGGCACAAAAGCACTTTGTGCCTCATCAATACACAAATGAAGAATTTTCTAGAAGCGCAACACCAACACTTTTGAGGCTACTTTGTAAATAACATTACAAAGACTAATGGGTTTATAATGCAGCATAGTATTCGGGTCATTTACCTTCGGAATTAACACAATGTTTGTGTGATTCACCCCCTCCATCGGAATAGACCCATTTAAAAGCCCTATACAATAGGAAGATACATCCGGGCCAATAAGGTCCCAAAATCTCTGATAAAACAGAGCACCAAAACCATCATTTCCCGCTGCTTTAAGAGGATTCATAGTCTTCAAAGCCTGGTACACTTCAGAAGGAGTAAAATCAGCACAAAGAGCCTGATTCATCTCCTGCGATATACAAGGACTAATCCCTTGTAAAATTTGCGACGGATCCTTTGCCCCCTGCGAAGTAAATAGATTTTGAAAATAAATCCGAGCCACTTCAGCCATCTCAAACTCAGACTCATGTCTCGTATCCGTATCATCCATCAGAAAACTAAATTTATTTCTACGCTTACGCATAGTGGCAGAGCGGTGGAAAAAAGAAGTATTCCTATCTCCATTCTTTATCCAATTCGAGCGAGCCCTTTGTTCCCAATAAAGCTCTGCTTTATCATACTCCATATTCAACATAAGCTTCGAGTCCATTATATCACCCAAGACATCGTCCGTGGGATCCTTTTCGAGCAAATCATTGAGCTTTTTTTTTCCAGAGAGGTGATAGAGAAATTCTTCTTCTTCCTTAAATCAGAAAACCACCTATCAAGACCACTCCCAACCGAATGTAGTCTTTCAGGTACACTCCCAACAGAATCCTCCCACAGTCTCCTCACTTCATCAAAACACGACTCTTCCATAAGGCAAGCAGCTTCAAAACGGAAAGAGTGAATTCTTTGTTGTCGCCCCTGAGGATTCGTATCCAAAAGTAAAGGGCAGTGATCAGAGAACGTATGAGATAGATGAATGAGTGAAAAATTCGGATACCTCTCCCACCATTCACTATTCGCTACTCCTCGATCAAGCTGTTCACGTATAAGACCAGCAGAACTAACCCCTTTCTGCCAAGTGAACCACTGTCCTTTATAACCAATATCAGACAAAGAGCACTCCTCTAACACATTACGAAAACTTGCCATCTGTCTCTCACATCTCAGCAAACCACCCCTCTTCTCCGACGAAAGTAAGATCTCATTGAAGTCCCCAATAACAAGCCATGGGCACCCAGGAGAATCATCCAGACTCCGAAGAACATTCCACGCTTCTTCCCGCATACTTGTTTCGGGGGCACCATAAAAACCAGTGCAACGCCAAATAGAGCCATCCTCTTCAGTAATAAGCGCATCAATATGCCTATTAGAGTATGAACGCAGAACAACGGTGCACTCCGGTTTCCATGCCAAAGAAAGGCCACCACTACGACCTTGCGAAGCAACATCAATACCACATAAATAGCCACACTTTCGACGGACTCGCTCCATCCTCGCCGAACTTAACTTAGTTTCAATTAAAAAGACAATCAACGGGTTGGCTTCTTTCAACTTTCGCCGAAGCCGTCTTACTGTCCGGGGCTTCCCCAAGCCACGGACATTCCAGCTAATGATTTTCATGGCTACCGGCCGGCCTGCTTAGCATGGCCTGCCGATAAACAATCATTAGTTTCAGTCAAATCCATAGAGTCAGAAATGGCCGAAGCTGGTAGATGGGTACGCTGTCTCTTTGGCCCATCTAAGTTTTCAATAGGATGGTCTTCTGCGACGGACGTCATCTCAAGAGAATGGGAGCTTTATGATTATGAACATGTCGGAACAAGAATATGTTAGATCATAATAAATTTTGAAAAAATAAGAGGCTGCCGATATTATTTTCTTAGTTCAAAAATATATACTTTGACATCGTTAATTTTTTTTGGGTTTGAGTTAAAATATCAACCGTCGATAAAAATGATTAATTTTTTGTCTTGCGTGTTTTCACTAGAAGGTAAATGGTTAATTATAAAATCATTAAAATTATTCATCTCTATTGATAGGAATATAACTTGACATCGATAATTTTTTTATAATTATTAGCTTCGATTTATTGATCGAGAAAGCTATTATTTTATTCTGCAGAAAAAATTTAATATCTCATCTACTATTTTTTATGATAGTTATATTTTAATTTTCGAGTTTTTTTTGTAATTGTTAAAGAATATTTAGTATATTTTTTAAGATCCATTGAGATACTAGATATAAAAATAATATATATATATATATATATATATATATATATATATATATATATATATATATATATATATATATATATATATATATATATACAAATATAATAAGCAGAGTATTTAGGATAGAACCAAGTTGAAGCCTCGAGGAAGTAAATGAGTACGAGGGTACAAGGGAGTCATAATTTTCTGACCGCTGCTCAGCATGGTCTATCTGCACGGAAATCCACCCTCAAAGGTCTAATTACACATAAGGCTCCCTATATTACTACTCTTTATGAATTTAACTCTCTTATAATCTGATCATTTCAAACCTCTCAACTTTTTTCAGAAAGATGTGTTTTCAATCCTATGATCATATTTCTTCTGTTAATCATGTCAAATAATTTGACGTACATTTATCTTTTGAACATGTAATAATGTGATATATACCGAAAAACAGTGGGAATTTTAGGAGCCGTGGTCTCCCAAAAATTTGAAAATTAGAATTTAGTCCTTTAATTTTTTAATATTTTAATTTGGCCCCACTTTTTTTTAAAAAAAATCATATTAAGTTTCATTTTTTGAATATTTTTAATTAAATCTCTCCCATAAATTTTAAAAAGTTTTCACTAAGCCTCTCAAGATTTCAAAAAATTTAGTTAGACCAAATTTTTTTAAAAGAAAAATGTAAATTGAACCCTTTGAATTTTTTAAAAAAAATTAATTTAAACCTTTTTTAAAAAAAAGTTTTAAGTTGACCCTACAAACTTATTCAACAAGTTTCACTACTATATATATATATATATTATATGTATGTATGTATGTATGTATTCTCTCTTTTTTAACGTACAAAAAAGTTTTCAATCCTATGAACATTGTTTGACTGAAAGTACATGTTTCGAAAAACAAAGAGATTAAAAGTGATCAAATTATAATTATGTTGGCTAAATACACCAAAAACGTAAAACACAAGGACCTAGCAGAGAGTTTAACCATAAAAATCTCAATTTTATCTCCAAAACTACGTATTTTGTTTTTGCTGGTTAGGCCCCTCATCGCTTGTTTGGAACATAAAAAAGGAATCTTTCCATATTTTTTTCCTCTCTTTTCTTTCCAAATTCTCTCTCTCAAAACAATTGGTGGCTTTGCGTCTGGTTCTTTGTGAAGTGTCACCACTCATAAAAAGCAGAAATGTTTATGTGAAAAACCAGAACAATTCCACTTGTTCTTGCTCCCATTTTCCTAGCTCAATGAGCTTTGCTTGGTAGGTTTTTATTGCCCTTTTCCCCCTTTCTCTATTCTAGCTAGTTTCAAATCCCCATCTAGGGTTTTCAGTTTCCTTTTGCTTTTTGTTGATTGGGAACCCTGGCCTTCTTTTTCTATTTTATTATTTTCTCATGAAGTATTGGTTACGCTAAGCTTAATTTGGAAACAAAACTGTACTGCTGTTTATCTCTTTGCTTTTTATATCACTGATTCCTTTTCTCTGCATTTTCCCATTTCCGGAAACGTTTTCTCACTCCTCAAACTTGCTTCTTTCCTTGTATTTTGCTCGATCTGTGGTGAGAATTCTTTGTTTGTTCTTTCTGGGTTTTTTTTCCGTGGTTTGAATTTTTGTTACCAAAACTTAACGCCCCGTACTTGTTTTTCATTTCCGATTGGGTTTGTGTTTGGTTTGGATTTTAATCTTCTTCGAAAACCATTTCTGAGAATATTACTGTTTTTCTTTGATTTTGTTTGCAAGGTTAGGATAAATTCAGCAATGACGAGGCAGAAAATCCAGATCAAGAAAATCGACAACGTAGCGGCGAGGCAGGTGACTTTCTCCAAGAGGAGAAAAGGGCTTTTCAAGAAAGCTCATGAGCTTTCCACTCTTTGCGATGCCGAGATTGCTCTTTTAGTGTTTTCAAACACCGGGAAGCTCTTCGAGTACTCCAGCACCAGGTAAATTTAGGGATTTAAATTGTGGTTGCTGCAGCGTTTTCTGCAGTCATTGCGGTCAACTATCTTGCTCTAATTTTCAGCCTGGTTTTTTACATAGGAAACTATGCTTGCTGATGCTTGTAGATTATAGTGCCTGGGTCAGTGCGTGAGAGGAAGAGAGAAAGATATTATTGCGTTGAATGAAGATCTTTAGAATCAAGAAAGCTATTATTTTATTCTGCAGCATGAAATCCCATTGCCAATATCTTCCCACCTCATAAAATATAGAACATTCGGACTTTTTTTTTTTTTTTTAAATATTACCTGTGTTTGTTGCTTGTATCCTATATGGGGGCGAGAAGATGACATTTCAGAGATCTTCTAAATTCTAATTATATGGAGAAAACTTAAAAAAAAATAAAGAAGATGAGGTTTAGTTTTGGAGATAAGAAATTAGATAGCTGGCAGTCTTTCAAAACATAGTACTTCAAAACTGTTTATGATTTGACAATGCATACCATTGATCATAAAAACATTTAATTGGATTGGTTAAATCAAGAATGGGTGGTATATTCGATTTAATAAGTAATTATTTCATCCTCTTAATGAAAGTAAGAAAAGATTAGTCACGATTATTGACGGGTACTGCTTAAGTGTTTGTTTAGGATATAATATAATCGTATTTATTTCTGGCATGGAACCCTATCTTTGCAAAGCATGCTTAGGGAATGATATAATGAGGGTTAGCCTTCCCATGTTTTACAAATACTGAGAAATGGATCTTTGAGTAATCCTAATTTTGGTTGCAAATATCATTGTATTGCTGCATCTCAAGTACGAGGCAGGTGATTGAAAGGCGAAGTCTGCAGGCAGAAAGGATTGACAGATTGGATCCAATTCCATCCCTTGAGCTGCAGGTTAGAACTTTGAACATCTTTTTATCCTTTTCAAGTTTCAGTCATATATGTGTATGTATATACTGATATACACCCAAATCTAAAATATTTATATAATAATTAAACTTTTTTCCTTTTATGTTAATACACTAAGTAACCAAACGAAATTTCTTGTTAGTTGCTTTAATTTTGCATTTCTCATGAAGTAGTCATTCATTTCTAATACATATTTAGTCAAAAATACATAAGTGATGGAGGGGGGGGGGGGGGGGGGGGGGCACAATTAGAGCAGGAAGCCCCAGCATTAAAAAAATCATTAAAAATATATGTGTATGTATTCATATATTAAATTAATAATTTTAAAACAAGTTTCATGTATTCCTATAACTTAAATTTATAAGTTATAATAAAAATGCATTTCTTTATCTTTTCATTTTGCTGCCTATCATAATATCATTTCACAAACTCTTTAAACTGATTATCATAAATGTCATAATCATCTAAACATTAAATTTTTTTTCTTAAATATTAAGTATTAGTTTTCTTACTTCAGCTTCGACCAATAGTGTTGAAAGATTAATTTTTTTTTTGGACTAAATGTTTAAATAAGGATTTAAGTCTTATATTTTTAGGATTTGCTCATGTAAAGGTTTAACTTTTCAAAACAATCAAGTGAAGTAACTAACGTTTTTAACTCTATTCAAATAAGATACTCTTGACTCAGTCGAAAAAGGGGTCAAACATTTTCAAATATACTCAAAATAAAAACTAACATTTTTTAATATGCTTAAATAGTTACTACTTTGATTGAATTGTTATTATTTTTTTTGACATAATAACAAATTTAGCCTTTAATATTTATCTATTTTATCACATTAGTTCTATTTTTTTTATTACTTTAACCCTCTACCTTCAAATTTAATCAAGTTACTATTTTTTCATACAAATGAGCTGAATGAAACATTAAAATTATAATGGTTCTGACATGGACAACTCAAGTGATAATCCATGGACTGGATAACATTTGTTTACTCACCTACGTAAAGTCAAAGCTACAATATATGACAAATCGAATCAATCACTTTGATTAAATTTAGTTAATTAAACAAAGCAACACATTAGTTATATATTAAATTTTTGATTAATTTAGTTAATTGATTGATTTCAAATTAAATTAACCAAAAATTGAACATTAAAAAATTTGTAACCGATCATCTACCAAACACTTTAATGATCGATCAATTAATCAAACTAAATTTTAGTTTAGTCAATTAATTCGATTTTAATCGAATAATTAGTAACCCTATTATTTATTTCATTTTAAATTATGCTTTTATTCATTTTACAAAGGGAAAAACTTTGATACGGTGGCGGTGGAAACTAAAGTTTTCACAAGCATCTTAGTATTAAGGTTTAGGGACTTAGTTTAGGGTGTAGTGCTTAGGGGTATAGGTTTAGTAGTTTAGAATTTAGTGATTGTGAATAGAATTTAAGATCTAGGGTTTATAGGCTAAAACCTAAATTCTCGTCATATTATCCTAAATCATAACCTCTAAACCTTAAATCTTAACCATAAACCCTAAATTATAAATCCCTAGACCTAAACCCTACACCATAAACTAAGTGTTAAATTCTAAAACTAAAATACTTGTGAAAACATTTGTATTGGATATAAATCCACAAAGTAATATACTAACTAATATGCATATGACATGTTACAATATATTCTCTCCCTATTCCATTTCAACGAATCATATGCATCATGTGTATAATTATTCTCATAATTTAATATCAAAATCCATCATTAAAATACATATTCGTCTATAACAGTTAACTTAAATCCAACCAACTTGCCTCAGTGGTTAAGGGAATGATTGTTGTTCTTAAAGGTCACGAGTTCGAGCACTAGCAGCTGCATCAGGGTGATTGAGCGTTCATTGTCAAATGGTTGAGAGTATATTTAGAACATATGCCTACTTGTAATCACTTTAGCTTTCATAAAAAAAATCCAAATAACTTTGATATTTTATTGACTATGTAGTACTTCATAAAGTTGAGTGTGCAGCTTGGACAATCCCTAGTGAAATGGTTGTCGAAATGCGCGTATAGATGATTTGTAGCAGCGTTCTACCGCTTCTTTGGATAAATATAACACAAAGCTTATCCAAAAAAAAGTTGAGTGACTAAGAATTTAAGACCTTGAAAATGCAAGCACATTCCAATTCAAAATTGGCGTCCCTTGCAAATGCTTGCTATAGAACCACATTCTCTTATCTCCAATTCTCCATTTGCTTGGAAAATGAAAGACAGTCATGCTAAGGATCTGATCTTTTTTCTTCTTGTTTTAGCTTCAAAGCAGCACATGTGCCATGTTGAGCAAGGAGATAGCAGAAAAGACCCGAGAACTGAGGTAAATCTGAATGTCATACCTGTTTTGTTGTTTCACTGTATGAGCTTATGCCATGATGATGCTGTTCCGTCTTTTCATTGATAGGAAGCTGAGAGGAGAGGAGCTCCAAGGGTTAGATTTAGACGAATTAAAACAGCTAGAGAAATTACTTGAAGGAGGCCTTAACCGAGTTACGCAAACAAAGGTTTTTAAAGCCCCAACTCACTCCTCATCCTCTCTTTCTCAGTAATGCAGGTTTTCAGGGGAAACTTCCTGTAGATTGTGATTCAGCTAATGGTGGTTGCTTTTTATGTTTCAGGAGGAACGATTTTCTAAAGAAATCAGCACCCTCAAAAGGAAGGTAAACAAAGTAGCTGCCTTGCAATAGTTGATACTATATACATACACATACATACATGCATGCATGTTTCGTTTGTCTTTCATTGTTGCTTTGATTTTACCTAGGTGAGTAGGTTGCGTTGGTGAGGGTTAGTGTTGATCGCATTTGCGCAAGTAGTTTTGAATTGTTGTTTGTATGATGTGAGAGTCGTTTTTCTTTTTGTGTTTGCTTGTGTCATGGGTGAATGACGTGATTTGCTTTTGCGTTTTAGCGTACGTTGTATTCTTGATTTTGTTTTCAAGCTTTTCCTACTATTTTAGTAGGTCTTTTTATTAATAAAAAAACTATTTTGCAAAAAAAAAGTAACCTAAGAATTAACAACCCTTTCCTAACATTGATTTGGCTCGTTACATCACTCTCTCCTAGAGAAAAATTGTCCTCAAACTTGAAGTCAATATGAACTTGGTGAAGGGGGATCATAGACCTCAACAACTTTATTTTCATTTACCAGCACCATGAAATAGATCTCTTTCAACATTCAATATTTTCAACAAAAAAAAGACCTAATAAGTTTAGACCAACTAAATTTCTTCGAGATTTTTTGAATTGAGTGTAAAGAAAATGATGAGTTGTCTGAAATGTGTTTGTTAGTGGTTAATGACTATGATAAGCAGAAAATTATTGTATCCCTTCATTCATATAGTTCATCTAATAGTTAGGTTTTAATTTCATGAACATGTTAGTATCTTTTGTTCCCATCACGTAGGGAAACAAAGTAGTGCTAAATAAACTTTTTTACCATTCTTGCTTCTGGTACTTATATGGATATGTAATTCTTTAGTGCTGATAAGTTACTTTTACCCAAGGGAGTAGAACTGATGGAAGAAAACCAGCAATTGAAAGAGAAAGTGAGTGCATATCATCTGGAAAACTCTTCCTACTTTCCTGCATGCTTTCATGTGATTTGAGGGTAAAACTTGATTTTGGTATAGATGGAGAATTTAGCTGAGCAAGGCCAACCATCAGAGTCCAATGGGCATGCATGGAGAAGCTTTAGCTCTGACATATCTCTGAGATTGGGGTAAACTCATTTTGGTGTCTGGTTTCTGCCATGGAGCTTTGTCTTGAGTTGAATGCTTGTTTTGTTGCAGGTTGCCTTACCCTAACTGAGTGCTGAAAGGTTAGAGGAGATGATATCAAAATGTGTTCTTCTTCAATGGTAAATATAGAGTCTGGCTCCTGTATGTATTGTAAGATTTATAACTAATAAAGTTTGTTCATGAGTTAGTAGTCATTTGGTTGATGAGCCATTTTGTGATCTCAGTAACCAATATATCTAGCAAAGTGTACAAATTATTCGGATGCAAATCATTTGAGTTTGAGATTTGATTTCTCGAATCAGATCATTATGTGTTTTGATTACTTCAAGTTCAGACGATGTTAAGTTCAAGTTATTTTCAATTTAAATGGCTTAGATTAGAATTAGCTCTAAGTTATGGTCAATTCTCACTGACTTGGTTATTTTTTTTATCCATCACTCACTTGGTTCTTTATCTTAATTAAATATTTGAATTCAATTTGACTGGACTTTTAGGGTTACAACAAAGTAAAATTAAGAGGAAATTATACTTACTTTGACAAAATGTTTAATGTAGTACTTTGACAATGTTTAATGTGATACATGTATTATAATAAAATGTTTAATATAGTACTTATATTTTAACAAAATGTCTAATATAATACTGAACTAGTATCCTATACATACACTAGCGGTAGAAAATAAAGTTTCTACAAGTAGGGTTATTAAGAGGTTAGAGATTTAGGTGGTAGGATTTTGATAGAATTTGTGGTTATAATTTAGGGTTAGGGTCAAAATTTTAATGTTTTAGAGTTAGAAATTTAGATCTTATATTTTAGCTTGAAAATATGCATGTTTGTGTAATTTTTTTATATGACAGTGTATCAAATCTGCCCCCTTATTGATTTGACATTTACTATGGTGTTAGCCACTATAGTAATATATGAAGTGATAATTCAAGTATCGCATTGAACATTTTGCAAAGTATATGTACCATGTTTTTTTTATAAAGCTTAAATCTAATTCTAGTCTTATCTTAAGGGAAGGGGAAAGAGACTTTAAGGGAAAAAAATAGAAGTGCTCTTTATAAATTTAGAACTCATGACCTAATAAAATGTGAGAAACAAATGTGAGCAGCTTGACCAACCGATGAAATGTAGTTGCTCATATGTACCACATTAAATATTTTTAAAATAAACGCATCACTTAGATATATTGTAGAGATAAAGGTATCGCATTGAATATTTTAAAAGGTACAAATACCATATGGAATATTTTGATAAAGTGCATAAATAAGTATGATATTATTATCTTAAAATTAGGCTAAATTATAAAATAAGTACTTAAACTACGTCTTTTTTGTAACATGTGTCTTAAAATATTTTTTGGCTGAAATAGGTGTTTAAAGTTTTATTTTTAACTTGTTTTGAAGTCAATTGGGACACCTACTTGGGCACTTATTTCAACAAAAAATGAAACTTTAGACACATATTTCAGCCAAATAATATTTTAGACACCTATTGCAAAATAGAGATGGTTTGGACACTTATTTTGTAGTTAATCCCTAAAATTAATGTAAATCAATATGGCCATGTTTGGTTAAGAGAGGTTGAACAGAAATGAGAGGTTTGAGTTAAAATTAGAGGTTTGACCGGTCAAATCCGCTAATTTAGATGTCTGGTAAAGAGCGGATTGGGATGAAACTTCTAATTTTGGAAATTGCTAATAGAAGCTTTTTGAAATTAGAGATTTTGACATAAGAGTTATAAAGAACCTTTTACCCTTAACAATTATAAAAAATCTCCAAATAACTTAAATCTAACCATTTCTAATTTAATTCTTCAACTTCACGTATTTACATTGTTACATTTATAAATTAATACTTTTTATTTTTTCTTTTGTTCTCACACATTTATATTGATAATTAATAAACTATTCAAATAAGTATCGAATATAATAATATCCTTATATGTTATTTTGCTTGTTTAAATAATCAAACATCTATCAGCTATCGATTTATTTTACTAAACAATTTTATACAATCCGCTAGTCAAATCAACTATCAGCTAATGTAATTCGCTATCAGCTATTCGCTAATTGACAAATAGGGTCTATGTATAATTCTTGCCAATGGATAACTAGAGATGGTCCGATGGACATGCATACACGCGCATAGTCTCGTTACTTTCCCGTTATAGAACTGTTTTGTCCTAGGTACCGGCCTTAAGGAATGCATTCTAAGTGGTTTTCTCTCCGTCGATGGCCGCAAAGTATCTCCGTAGCTGGTTAAAGTTGTTGTAAAATTTCATCGTTTTCATGTTTCAGATCAATTTACAATCTGGGTTTTTCTTTTAACCATCCTGGACACTATCCAGTGGCTGTTTTTTTTTTCTTCATAAATCGAATATGGGAATTTGGTTCTGGGTGTTGGTTTAATTTGATAAAAAGAGATGGGTTGGATTTGTTAGGTTGAAATCTGCGTTAATGATATTAAGCTGTTTTCTAAGTATCTACACTTCAAAACAGGTTTTGCATATGGATAGAAATGATTCTTACGGTGGAGAATCAAATTCTCTTAATCTTGTTTTTATGTAAAAAGTCCTTACTATATTGGTTTCATCTGGCATCTTCTGAAAATTGTATTTGTGGGCTGGTGTGAAAACTTTATAAAATCAAGATCATTTTCCAAAATTATGTGGAAACTTTATTCAGTTTATAAATCAAATATGGTGTTATACGTATACATTCTGCAGCACTTCTATTACATGATTCTCCTACTGCTGACTAGCAGCCATGCTCTACTAATATTACTATATTTTATAAAATTCTGAAGAAAAAATGTGAATATTCTTAGTTTAATGTTTGTTTGTTATATTTATTGACTTATGTGCTTTTTTGGGTTTTTTAATTGGATGTCAAAGTCAAAACAAAATGACTATAAATGAAAAATCTACAAAGCAAGATTCATACTAAACTTTAGTAGTATTGATTTTTCCACTAAATGTTAAAACGTATATACTTTTGTCACTAAATATTTCAGTTGCTGCTGTCTTCTAGTTTAATTTCATCATTTTGAGCGGATTTCGTGAAAAACCAATCCATTGAGAAGAAAGATGAGAGAAATACAAACCTTTTGATACATAACTTGTCACGAATGGCAACCAGTGTCGAGTAGCGATTAACAAGCAATGGAGGCCGAAATATTTAGTGACTAAAATAGAATGGTTTTAGAGTTTATTGGTAAAACCGATGCAATCCTAAAGTTTAGTGTCTAAACAATGTCTTTTGAAATCAATAGCTACACCAAAACGACATGGTTTTGACGACGTCATTACACCATTTGAATTTTAACAGCCCAGTGGTATAATTGAAACAAAATGAAAGTTGCTATAATTGATGCAATTGAAAGTGCAATGGTATAAACGACACGATGTCTAAAGTTCAGTGCTATCCGGTGTAGTTTAACCTAATTATTAATATGCACAATATAAATAAAAGACGAGAACTGTTTTTGGTGTGAGGTCCCTTGCCTGCCTCTTGGGAAGAAAACTTAATACACAACAGGATCAAGAATCAAGATGTCCCATGGTTCATTTACTTAATCATACACTTCCTTCATGTCCTTTCTGCCAACAGCATTTGTTCAAGTTCTTCTCTTCGTCTCTCCAATTCCTGCACATCACAGTAAATGAGATTAACGTAATTTCTTTTTCTTTGTTTTGAAAAACAGAAAGAAGCATATTAGATGATAAAATTAATTCACAACATTGATACTTTCACAACATTGAAGTGTAATGCATATAAATCAATACCAAATTGCAAATCCAATATTCATCATCATGTTAAGGTGTTTCTTGGTATCTCAGAGACCAATGTCATGTAATTAATGCATTGCCTTTTCTTGAATTCAATATCGTATCAACAATCACTTGTAATGCAGTGCTGCCAGTGCAAGAGTGTGTTCTTGCAGTTCATTTGTCAATTTAACACTCGAGTATCATGTGGTAGGAGAAGTTTAAATCCCAGAAATGCATTCACATTATGACTAAGACCTCCAATGGATCAAACAAAAGAATAAATAAAAACAATCATCAAATCATGATGTAAACCAATAGGCCGGAAATGAACTCTCATAGCTTACCTCCAGATCGTTAATTGCTTGTTCCCTTGTAATTTCATTTTCCTGGCGTGAACGTTTGAGCAAGCCAATGCATAAGAGTCCCTGACAAATTATGATACAATCAAGTAGTAAGCATAAACTCAACTCAAGCCACATCTCTGTACCCCCTGCCTCGATTCCACCCCAAACTATATTTCAAGACATGAAAGTGGATAATAAACCTTGAAACTATGTTGATCCAACTCTTCATTTTTTCTTGAACTACCGATGTAGACGGCCCATGTTGGACATATTTTCAGACATGGAGTATATGATCCTCCAAGGAATCCTCTAAATACATGGAAAAGAACTTACAAAAGTTCAAACATGCCCATGTTAGACACAAACCTGTATCCAACACAACACTCACATCCCAATTCGAGTAACATAGCCCTAAACTAAAATAAATGTTTAAACAATTAGCCAATAGATAGACACCATGGAACTCAAACCACACTTAGAACACAAGATTAAAGAAAAAAGAAATGGTAAATCTGTAATTCAGTTGAATTATTATGAATCATACTCTTGGCTAGTATATTCCCTCAACCTTCAGTTGATTTAACCTAGAAATTCTCATGGGAACATAAGACGATAGGTTCATTATCTTACCGAGAAAACATAGACTAAACCACAAGCAAGGAGCAGATAGCTCGCTATGTTCTGAAGAAGAACAAGATCCCGTTGCCTTTCAGAATAATCAGGGAAAGCTCTCGTCATAACTGCAACACTGAAGCGAATAACAGTAAAGTTAGAAAGAAGAAATTAAAAAGGCGTGATTGCTCAACAAAAAGTCGTAAAATCAAGTATTATTGCAGACTAAAATTTTGGTATCGTAGGGGGAAAACAGAAAAATCTTACTGCAACATAAGACATACAAGATTTGAAGCATACCCCTACCAGCCCAGTACTCCAGAACCTGCATTGTTAGGTTAAAAATTCAGCACTTGATGATTTATCTGGAATTAAGTATCATACCATCTTCGAGGATAAAAAATTTCCTTCCCAAAAGATGAAAAGAAAAAAACCCTAACCTTCCAGAACTTGATTATGAATCCCCATTCTGTTTCCGCCAGAACCACAAAGAAAGCAATTACAACCGCGTAACATCGGAAAATCCCATCAAAAACCTAATATTAGGGATAAAAGGGGTCAAATCAAATTATTAAAGATAAAAAAAAGGAAAAATGATGAATTATACATCGGATCCATTCTTGAAAGATCGAACGGCAGATAGAACATTGACGGCAATACAGAGAATCGCAGTTAGAGAGGTTATAACGCTAAAGCATCGGCACAGCACCAGAAACGGGTCGCGTCCCGACCTCACTCTGGCGGTCGAAGACGGTCCCGGCAGCGCTGGCTCGCCGCCCTCCGGATCTCCATTTCTCGACATTTTGTGTTCAGCTTTTTTCCCCCTTTTGATCCGAGAAAAACCCTAGGAAATCAAATCAGTGAAAACATTCTTCGAATCTCTTAACTAATTGGGAAACCCTTGTTTTCTCAGTGATTTAGTTGTTCGTTGGCGAAAGCGGGATACTTTCACCTGCCATTCAATTCAAGCCAGGTCAACCTTATCATCGCCACGTGTCTTTTGTCCAATGGGAGACCAGCCGAGACCTGAGTCCTTCTGATTTTTTGTTGTTGTGGGGTCCGCAGAATAAATCATCGTGGCCCTTGGATTTCATCTGATCAAACATTCAATAATCTAACAGTTCACAATTAACTGAAATATTATTATATTTATAATTTAAAGATTATTATTCTATACTCTTGCAGTGGAATTTTTTTCTTTTCACAAGCGCCTTAATTATAGGGTTTAGGGTTATAGTTTAAGATTTAGAGCTTAGGGGTTTTGGTATAGATGTTTAGAATTTAGAATTCATGTTTAGAAATTAAGATTTAGAGTTAGAATTTAGGCTTTAGGATTAGGTTTAGGTTTTAGGGTAATATAGGTAGGGATTTAGGTTTTAATCTATAAACCCTAAATTTTAACCCTAAACCCAAATTCCATCAACAATCCCTAAATTCAACACTATTACACTTATACCCATAAACTTTAAACCCTAAACGGCATCCCTAACCCCTAAAACTATGACGATTGTATAAAAAAGTTTCCACAAGCGCTTGTGTATAAAATAACTACCCATAATTTAATAGCTATGTGTGTTATTTTGTCAAGAGTTCGACCCAAATTAATAATGTTTCTCTTCGCGTGAAAACGCGTTTAATTAAGTCTTTCAGTTCGTACATTTCATCAAATTAGCCATTTTATCAACATTGACTGACGGAAATCCTAATTTTTGTGTGAGTCACCATTAACACCTTTCAAGTCAACCGTTTGACCCAATTAGATGCTAACGTGGCATACAATAACTTTTTTTAATCTCTCACCATTTCTTCTTCTCCTCCGTTTCTTCCATTGTGTCTCTAACCTCAGATCTTTTAACCTCTAAATCTCTCATCATAATTATTATTAATAAAGCTCATTTTTCTGGTAACCCATTATTTCTTCTTCTTTTATTACCATCTTCATCACCATATAATCCATTATTCAACCAAAACTCAAAAGTAGCTTGAACACCTCCATCGCCGATTTGAAGACTGAAAATGAATCAAAACATGAACGGGTCATCCTAACAACATACTCGCACACCCTTGATGCAACCAATTCGTGGAGTGAATTTGATGTTTCTATGCGAAGTCTGCAGCTTGGTAAGGTCGGGGGAGAAGCTGCCATGGCGGAACAGAGATCATAGCAGTTAACAAAGTTTTTTTTGACACGCAACACAAACTAATCTCGTAATCTTAACATGCAAATACAAGGAAACAAAACTATCTCGTCATCTTCTTTCCCCACCACCATCTTCGGCGTTGCCGCCTGATCCTACGTTGGTGTCAGGTGAGCTACGTCTCTCTGAACAATCAGAACTAGAATTAGAACGAGGTTTGAAAACAACGAACTTCCTCTCTTTTAACGAACCATGGCTGTAGACTGCAAAATATGGGAGGCTATATAATTAACAAAGCTTTCAAATGCATGCAAGAAGAAGAAAATAAATGAATCGAAAGTGGTGGGGAAAGAACAAGAGGGAAGCCCACAGAGTGAGTAGTTTAATTTGAGTTAACAAAGCTTTGAATCATTGGCTTATATGCAAGTAGAAGAAGATGAATTATTGGCTTATATTATATGCGCGTGAGTAGTTTACCTTTTCGCTATTAATTAGGAGAGAGAGAGAGAAAGAATTTTATTGTACAACATGGAAGCATCTAATTGGGTCAAACAATTGACTTGAAAAGAATTAACGGTGATTCACACAAAAGTTACTGTTTTCGTCGGTTAACGTTGGTCAAGATGTTAATTTGCTGAAATATACGAACTGAAAGACTTAATTGAATGTGTTTTCGCGCGAGGGGCAACATTACTAATTTTAGTCGAATTCGGGGCCAAAATAACCACTTTAGCCTAATTTAATTGTTTGAATTTACATTCCAATAAACGTGTAGAGGTGAGCGTTCAATAGAGTCGAGTTAAAAAAATTTAAATTATTCGAGTTAACGTATAATATTTTACATGTGTTGGCACATGTATATTCTCACTACATCAATTTTAATATATGAGTCTTCTTTTTTTTAAAAAAAAAGTTAAGTCCAAAAATATATTAAAAAAGATACTTTGATTGCGAAAATTCATCTACATGAAAAGTGAAAACAATATCCCAACTTTAAAACCGTTCTCAAAATACTTCGATTTGGAATGCAATGACGAATTGGGTAAAAAAGAAAAAAGGAAAAGGCTAGAGAATTCATCAATGATGTAACGATTTTTTTAACAGGTGACTAGAAAAATAGTTTGCGAATGTAACGTTAAATACTTTCATCGACAAAAAAATTAAACATTTAAAATAAAAATATATAATTTAAATATTTATTTTATAATAAAATCTTTAATTATTTAAAACCACGGTCTTCAAAATATGTAAACGGGGTTATTCATTTTCAATTTAATTAGGTTGATTATTAAAGCTTAAAGGTATAGTAAGCACTTGAACTTAAAAAATAATTAAATTTAAATTTTATCGCACTCAATTAAATTATTATACTCTAAAATTTCATCAATTCACTCATTTGACCAATATTAATGGTTAAATCTAATAATTTTGATCTTGTTGGTGTAATGTGTCGGGTTACAATGTTGTCACTTGGCATTTTAAAAAAAATCTTTAAAAGTTATAGAAATTCCAAAAAATATAAAAACTTTAAAAAATAATTTACTAAAAAACATGTAAATATTACATTATAGAACTGCAGTGTGTCACGTAATAATAATACCTCAAAAAAAAATTCATAAAAAACCGATGGTCAAAATTAGTCAAATTACTTAATTAATTCAATTTATTAGTTTAGTATAGAAACTTTTCTTCTTCTTCTTCTAAAAGTTCAAAGGTTGTAATACCCTTAAGCCTATTATTAATGTTGTACTTTTTTTACTAATCCTAATCATAATCTTGCTAAAAGGGAGAAGAATGAAAACTCTAGGAGAAAAAATGAGGTGTTTTTAACGGGTCAAAAACTCATAATCTAAGAGAAATGAAGAAACAAAAATAAATAATTTGGTGCACCGGTCAAATATACTTACTCTATTAATATTGTATTTTAATTCAAAATATTAATACCATGAATAATTGTATTAGTTGGTTGATAGGATTTTTTAAAAAAATGAATTTTGGATAAGTGCGTCTTCATTTCATTAAAGTGGAAGTTTTGCTACAAATACATCAATAGTTAAAGCCATGTTGTAAAAGAATAATCATAAATCAAACATTAGTCGTATTAAAAAATGAGGGATCGATACATAAGGTTAGGGATAGGATTAAAGAAAGAGTTAAGATTAAATATTGATAGAGATAAAAGTTTATAAAACTTTTAAATTTAAAAATTAAAAAGACAATGGTTTTATTTAACAGTTTTTAAACTAAAAATATCTCAAATGTTATTATAAAAAAAAATTGACAAAGACAACACCCTTCTCAAACTATACATGGCTCATTCCATGTCGTCCAACGTTGACTAGTTTTTGAACAATTCTTATATAGGGAGGGAAAATATGAATAAAAATTTTATATCCTTTTTCGGTGTCCTATTTGTGTCTAATACTAAAAAATAATATAAAATTAAATTTTAAGCCCTAACCTTAAATTTTAAATCTTAAATCGTACATCTTATAACCTAAAAAATACACTCTACCCTAAATTTTATCTTAAAATTATAGCGTGGGACATAAATAAAAGCACCAAAAAGGATAAAAAAAATTCATCCAAAAAAATATTGCTTCTAATAAATATTGAGCTCACAACTTAGAAAAGAGGGATGATGTGAACCTAATCCCAATCGGGCTCAGTAAGATCTAAACTCGTTGGGTCGAATAAAATTGTTATTCCTAGTCCATCTTCGACTAGTTCTATCAACTTACTGCCTGCTAGACCAGCAAATCAATACCCTAATACCCTTATGGGGACTAAGGCTATGTGAAAATTCTTTAATCCTGAATCTCGTTTTTCCAGAACCTGTGTATTAGTCTAGGATGTTTGGTTGGTGAGAAAATAAAAAAAAAAATGAGAGAGAAAGTGAGAGAAAATAAGAGAAATGCCAAACAATGAAAATGATGAGGATTTTTTTACCATGTGTGTCTCATAAATTTTTTAACTCACCAGGGCCAAATTAAGTAACAAATTTGATAACGAATTGAATATTCGATTTTTCAAAATTTCTAGTTCTAAAATTTATTTTAAATAACAATAAATAATAAAATAATAGTTAATTGTAGTATATATATTTCCAAACTATGATTCTTATTTTAAATTAGTCAATAAACGTTTGAATATTTTACGTTTAATTTTAAATTAAGGTTAACTAATGAGATGATCACTTATATTTTCCCTAGTATAGAGTTGATCACCGATTTTAAAAAACGACCAGTAAGGTCATTTACGTTTTCGATCTGTAAACTTTTGGTCACTGAGACATTTGTTGTCGTTAGACTTAAACGGGAAGATGATCTGCCACAATAAAAAAAATTAACTACCATGTTAGCTTTTTGGTTTGAGTTAAGTTATTCACCGCCGATAGTAGTAACTGGTCCTCTCGACGTAGATGCTTTCACTAAGAGATAAAACGACTGACCATACAATGTATTCCATTCCCATGGGTAAAGATTAAATCTCTGACCTAATGGTTAGGGGATGAGGTGAGCAATCACCACACCACATCTCGTGATTACTATATTACCCCATTAATAACAAGTTAATGGTTCAATGACCATTTTTAAACAAAAACAAAAGTTTAATGACTAATTTGTAACATCTGATAATTGGATGACCAAAATAAACACTTAAAGTTAGTTTAGTGACTGTTTGTGAGCTTTATCTTTCTAATGGCTTAAACGTCAAAAAAGTAAAATTTAGTGATCATCTGTGAGCTTTACCTTTTTTTTAGTTAGGTGTCCAAACTTTGTTCCGGGACAAATTAATGCCTAACGTTTACTTTTGTAATTCAAAACAGGTTTTTCAAACGATCATCACAAAAATGATGTCATTCAATTATAACACGGCACGTAGCCTGATTTTTATTTATTTAATTTATAAAATTCTTTAAAAAATATGATTTTTTAAAACTTAAAATTTTAAATTCTTTCAATCAAAATCTCAAATTACATATCTATTCACCGTCCAACATCCTTTACATGTCGATAATTTACCGTTGGTCAAAAATTTAATCGACTTTTTTTTTTTATTGTTGGATGTTTGTTGACGGAGCAATTGACAGCTCATTTGTCAATTTTCGACGACAAAGTAACGTGTTTTTAATTGTGAGTGTCTAACAAAAGAAATAGTGGTAAGTGGTTGGAGGAAGAAACTTAGAGATTTAGGTATTTAGGGTCGGGCTCTAAAATTTTTTAGAGAAATTAAAGCTTTTATTTTTTAATAAAATTAAGATTTTTTTTTAAATTAAAAATAAAGAAAATAAAAAACATAAAAGATGTCGCGTTTTTATTCGATTTTTAATGTATGTCTTAGAAAAACTGATTTAAATTTATAATGACACGTTAGACACTAATTTAAAAAATAAAATTTAAATACTTAACTGAAAAAAATATAGATTAAGTACGCTTACGACTGTTAAGCTTTTTTTTTTTTAATTTATCCTTTAGAAAGAAAAAAGAGTAAAATTTTAGAACAAGGGTAGTAGAAGGACCAAACTAAAATTTGACAAAAAGTAAAACTGTACAAGCAAATGATGAAAGATAATTAATGTTGCTTGGAGATTACCCCCAACATGTCTCTTGTTCCCGTCTTCACCCCTTTTCAATCAATATTCTTGTTTAAGAAAAAGAAAATCCAAGCCATAAAATATTTAATAATTTTAAAACCAGGGGAATGGTAGAATACAAGTAATATTCTTAGCGAAAACGATGTCCAGTATCCAAGTCTGTAACGCAACTCATACCTGAAAGCTAAAATCACATCGCTTTGCTTTATCTCCAAACCACCACCACTCGCCACCGTCCCTGCCACCGTCCCCGCCCCCGCCCCTTTTTCTCGCTCTTACGAATCGATTTCACTAAACCCAAATTTCTTAGATTTCTCATTCTGAGGAAAATTTTACTCAAACTTTCTATCCTGAAAGAAACGAACAAGGATTTGTTCTAGAAATAGACGAAGAGGGTACCGTAGTTTTTTCGGGTTTTTTTGATGGCTTCAATACCGGCTTCTTCTTCTCGTAATCTTACTTACCCGAGCAATCAATTTCCTTCCTTTAAAAGATCGGTTCACCCTCCGTCGAGGCTTCCCGACTCCACTCTCTGCCGATGCTCCAATAACTCTTCCGATAACAATTCCATTAACTGGCGTTGGGACTCCGCCGTTCAAGACGTTATCAGGAATGCCATCAAGCGATTTGATTCCTATATGAACCCTTTCCGGAAGGACCCCAACACCGCCGGCGAGACTGGAAACGGACGGCGTTGGAGAGACGAAGAGGACGAGTGGGGTTGGGATCGATGGAAAAAGCATTTCGAACAAATCGATGAACAAGAACGCCTCCTTTCCCTTATGAAGGTCAAAACGAATCTATGCTTCTTTGTTTGTTGCCCTTTTTTATTGAAATAAAAAAGCGTGAACGTTAATAGAATATCTTTGGTTACAGATTATAAGCTTTACTAGCAATATTTTTGGTATTTAAACAGTCACAGTTACATGAAGCTGTACATAGAGAAGATTATGAGGATGCCGCTAGGTTAAAGGCCTCAATTGCAGCTGCTGCTACAAATGACACTGTTGGCAGAGTCATATCCAATTTAAATGTAATTATTTTTTAAGGAACAAAAAAAAAAAAAAAAAGAGGAAGAGGAATTTCCATTGTTCTTACTGACCTGATTTATTGTCACTTCAGAAAGCAGTAGTGGAAGAACGTTTTGAAGATGCCGCATTTTTACGAGATATTGCCGGTGCTGGATTGGTAATTTAAACTTAAAAAGAAAAGAAAACATATTCTTTTATAATGGATGGTTAATTAAATATGGTTTGGTTTTATGGTTTTGGTTACAGGTTGGATGGTGGGCTGGTCTCTCGGACGATACCAAAGATCCTCATGGTCTGATTGTAAGAATAACTGCTGAGCATGGCAGATATGTGGCTAGGAGTTTTAGTCCTAGGTAATCACCCCATGTTTCATATATAAGATAGATAATTTGTATGTTCTGTTCTCGTGTATATTTTATAGTAATAGTAGCATTTCTTTGCTTGTAGGAAAATTTTGTATTGGCTTCCGTTTTCTTCTGCTTCTTGCTTGGACTTGCTGATTTCTAATTTCAATGAATGTTTCTGAGTTCATGTTAGACTGATACATTCCTTTCAGGCAACTCTCTACTGCTTCGGTTGGTGCACCCTTATTTGAGATCTTTCTTACTATAAATAAGAAAGGTGAATACAAACAGCAGGTATCTTTTTGTTTATGTTCTTTTCGAATTGCTAAATAATTTTCTGATGTTTGAATTAAAGTGACTTAGACTGCAGCATTTTCTGTTTAATAAGCAGTGAGGCTGGCTTACCGTAGTCACCCAGGTGCTCTATATTTGTGTTCACGGTTCTAAAATGATAATTCTTAACCTGGCAATTCTTTTCTTTTTTGTCTTGATGGTCCTTTGTTGGAATAATGATAGTAAATCAAGTCTTCTATATAGTTTTGATGAAATTTTTGTCATCTGTTGATTTGTCCATGATTTTTGTGTATTGTTTATCAAATGTGTTCGATTCAATGTGGCGCCGTAAGCCATGGCGCGCGCACACACAAACATATATGTGTGTTCCAGGAATCTTGCTTAGCACTCATAGTTCTGTATTCAATTTGTAGTAGCATTTAATGTTTTACGAATGTAACCTTATTTGGTGTTTTTCAGGCTGTGTACTTGAAAAGAAGTAGTATTTTCGAAGATACTTCAATGGTGTCTTCTAAAACATCAGGAGCCACTGGCCACTCGGGTCCATCAGTCTCCCTTGAAGAAAGTGATCTTTTTGTTGTGAGTACTGAGGATGATGAAGATGGTGATTTTGAAGAAGATGTTGATGATGATGATGATGATGATGATGGATCTGATGTGGGTGAGGGACTAACTAGTTTTCAAAATATATTGAGCGACATGATTCCTGGTGTAAAGGTCAAGGTCCTGAAAGTCAGTGCACCTGGGAAAGTAGACCAAGATTTTATCTCTAAGGTGATTGAGCAGATAATAGATGAAGAAGATGAAGAAAATGATGCTGAGGTGGAAAGTATAGAATTGGATGAGGAAATTAAGAGTGAAAATGACAAAGAGAGAGATCGATTTGAGATGGATGCTGATAGTGGTGTTATTGATGGTGATAAGCGAGGAGAAATTGCAGTTAAAGTTGTTGTTGGTCGTCTTGTACAAAAACTTTCCAGTAGTGTGCCAGCAGTGGAATCAGTTAGGGTGCCCGCTATGCTAATGAAAAAGGGGCGCCTAACATTTTCCTTTTCGATAGAAAAAGATGTAAACCAACAAGATTCTAGTCTCAAGACAAAGGGTTCAATGGATAGAATATCAAATGCTCAAAATCAACATAGCATGGATAACATAATGGTCGATCTTGCTAAATTTGTCGGCAGTGGTAAAGAGAAGATACCTTTGAAGGTAGGTTCAATATGTTAAATAAATCTAATGGTTAAGTTTTGTAGAATTAGCTTTATAGATAATTTCTCATTTGAGTTTCTACTTTATGATGCTTGTTTTGCTAACTATTTTCAACCATGCAGGTGCTGAAAGATGTTGGCGAATTAATAAATCTCACTCTCAATCAAGCTCAAAATCATCAACCACTATCTGGATCAACTACTTTCCATCGCATTGAAACCGCACCGTCATCTGATCCTCTAAATGGTGATTTCTAACATCATCCTTTTTGTTCGCTCTATTTTCTGGTATCCTCTGCGCTGTTGTTTTATCACTATGTTTATTCGTGTCCCTCACAGAATATTGTATTTACATTTTACAATATGTTTGTTTGCTCAGGATTATATATTGGTGCACATGGGGTTTACTCTTCTGAAGTCATTCATCTTAGACGCAAATTTGGCCAGTGGCAATGGGATAGTGGGACTAAGGAGCCTTCGGATCTTGAATTTTATGAATATGTGGAAGCTGTAAAATTAACTGGGGATCCTTATGTACCAGCAGGCCAGGTGATTTCATTATTTACTTTAACCCTGTTATGAATTGAGGTAGCTTTTATGGAGCTTGAACGGAGGATCTTCAAATTTTCCACTGCCAAATGATTTATGCGTATTAATTCTGCTGAATGTCTTTTAGTTTTTATATACGCCCTCCTTTCCTCCATTTGTGTTTTTCTGTTTGTTTGCTTGCTTATGTTATCTTTGGAACGATTATTTACCTTTATTTGGTTCGTCTACATATACCATGGAAAATCTACAGGTTGCATTTAGAGCCAGAGTTGGTAAAAGATATCAGCTCCCACATAAAGGAATAATACCTGAAGAATTTGGAGTGGTACATTTTAGCTTGCATTGGTAGCTTGTGTATTCTTTGAATTTTTCTTTATACCCTTTTATAATGTTAAGGACCTTTTGTGGAATTATATTCAATTCAGGTTGCTCGATATAAAGGACAAGGGAGACTTGCTGATCCAGGCTTTCGAAATCCTCGATGGGTTGATGGCGAGCTTGTTATTCTTGATGGAAAGGTTTCTCTCTCTGGTCTGATAATGTATTTGATTCAATGTCATTACTTCTCAAATGGATACTAATTATTTGATGTTCTAAATTGCTAATTCAACAGTACATCAAAGGAGGGCCTGTTATTGGATTCATATACTGGGCTCCTGAGTATCACTTCTTGGTGTTCTTCAATCGACTAAGACTTCAACCATAGCCTGTTCTACATAATAATTGAGCATGTTTATTATTTTGTTCAGATGTCATATGGGGTAAGTACTTCGTCACTGAAATGCAAGAAGTGTATCCAAATTTATTTACTGCCTCATGACTTTTTGGTCTTGTTGTTCAACAAGTAGGCCTATTATGCTTTCATCGGGATAATTTTCCTAAATTCTCTAGTACCTTTGTTTCCCTAGACTTCATTTAGGCATGTAGCATCAATTATAGTCAGCAAAAAGAAATCAGGGGGCATATTTTTGTGATTGTGTAAATATCTGGTTTTGCTACCACCTCCCTTTCAATCCATTTTTGGACATCCAGCTTAAGTCATTGAGAAGTGGTTTCAAACTTTGCAAGACGAGATTATTGTACCATGTAGTACTGTATGTGTAACTATCATTATACATATATAAATGTGCTATGTATCCATGTGTATACGAGTCTAACTACGTAAATGATATTTTATGCATTAACTAGCTTATCGCTACATAGACAAAACCTGATCTGGACTCGTTTTTAAAGTAATTGTTATTCATAAGGTTGGTCTTGGTTCGTACTTCGTATAACTAAGAACTATCCACATGGGACTCTCTAAAATATATTGCAGAAACATAACGTGTAGCTGTAGCATTTGTTAGATTTGGTTGCTATTTTGAGTAAATCTTCAAACTTGAAAAACTTCCTTCTTAGTGTGCATGTTTTGCAGTTCCAACATGATATTTGCCAGTCTATACTCTATAGTAGAGAAGCAAAGAAGGGTAGAGATTTGGGCAGACATATTGATCAATGCAATGAAGCTTCTCAATTTTCGAGCCAAAAAGGGGAAAAGAAAAACCAGTCCTTGAGCTGGTTGGGTTCTTGGGAACTCCT
Source organism: Hibiscus tridactylites (assembly GCA_958450335.1). NCBI lineage: Eukaryota > Viridiplantae > Streptophyta > Magnoliopsida > Malvales > Malvaceae > Hibiscus > Hibiscus tridactylites. The sequence goes on from OY288279.1 coordinate 9,091,839, forward strand.
TTCCTTTCAATGCATCTAGTAAGTTTTATCATGCTTGTAATCAAAATCCAAAATTAGAGTTGGTATCTGAATTATCATAGCCAGCCATAGTTATAGCTTTTGAGTTACTGTAAATTCTACAACTTTAAATGGAGCTGAAATGATGCAGCAAGGCTTATGGATGGCCTTGTTTTGTGATGCAATGCAGCTACCAGATATGCTTCAAAGCTGAAATCTAGGAATTTTTTGTTTCTATTTCTTTTTTGCTCAGCATTTTGTGTGTATATATATATAGTGTAGGCACAGATTTCAGCAGCCGGATATTTTTAGCAGTGTTATTGGATTTTGTTTCAACCCGTCGACTGAAATGCGAAGAAAACAACGGAAATAGGAAGGGAAAATTGTGGGGAACCCCCCCCCCCCTGAATTTCAATGGATTGAAGGGTTTCAAGGTGTTCCTTTTACAATCTCAGATGGTCAAAGGTCGTTTAAGGACATGGGTAAGTCAGATTGATGTTAGATTAGAACCAGAGAGCGAAACTTTTCTGTCCTTTCACTAGCTTTAAAAATTTTGTTTCGTTTCTTCTTAACCGGTCACTAGTAGTCAGTTGTCGTAATATTCCACTTCACTATTGTGTTAGGTTGTCACACCTCTCATGGTGTTAGTCTAGTTTCGTATGGCTTCTTTTACATTTTCATGTACTGAATATTTGAGGGGAGATCGTCATCTTACAACGATTCATTTTTTTAGATACGTGTGGTTGGGGGTGAGATGGAGCCTCCACCATTGTCGTTTTTCTGTCTCTTTACGGGACGAACGAATCTGTCTACGATTGCTGCATAGGTGTCTGGTTCTTTTCTCCACGGTTGTGACATTTGATTTTCATGGATCTAGTGGACTCTCTGTCGGTCTTTGACCTCGACACCGTTTCCTCACCTGAGGTGTCTTCCAATGCTTGCAATAGTTTTCGTTGTTGCTTGGGTTTCTTTCTCAGGATTGTGTTCTCCTGGTTTTGATATGGGTTATGTAGGGATGGGCCGGTTTTTTGGCCGCTCCGCCCAGCCCCGCCCTGATCTATAAGCCCCTAAACCCGACCCATCTCAGTCCGGATTAAAATATTAGTTTACCTGTAAACCTGACTCCGAACCGACCTGAAAAATTGAAGAAAAAAAATCTTAATCTCTTATGACGATAAAAGTTAGATCCGATCAATCCACCATTACAGCTATAAAATTTAGTTTCAAATTATCTACATGAAAAATTACATATTTAAAAAATAAACTTGAACTATTGGCTGTAAAAATCAAATATGTTAAAACTTGAACAATATTTAAATTTTTAAAAAAAATTATCTTAACAATTATAAAAGTGTTTATATATATAGTAGTATTTTTATAAATATAATAAAAAATATATTTATTTATTTAAATATATACCAGGGCGGGACGTGAACAGCTATTGTTAAATATCAAAAACTTATTACGCGAAATATTATTTTTTTAGAACGAGTTGAAGGGATAGGCGTTATTGGTGGAGAAGAAGCAATAATTGGGGTTTATTCGAAAAATATATCGATCACTTCCGATTCTTTCTTTTTTTATTAATTCTTTTTCGATCGAGATGTATGGATCCATGAATCTATGTGTCTATATCGATCTTGTTCATAGATTAACAAAAATGTACAAAAGTTCTATTTGCTTCTATCATTCTATAAGTCTCTTTCTTTTTGTGTATGGCATCTTCACTCCCTTTGGTAGCATTCATTAATTTGAAACTTAATTTGAAAGTCATATTTCGACCAGGACGCTTTCGGGATGCCCTTAATAACCAATGAATGGCAAGTGTTTTTTTTTTGTGTGGATCCTATTTCAATGGGAACTTGATGAGTCGATCCGCCTACACGTCTTGCTTTTACTGCTATATCGGGAGTTACTCCACGTATTGCTTGACGTAAAACAGATAGTAAATTTGTTTGTCTTTTGTTGAATCTTTTTCAAGGCTCGATAGAAATTTGAAAATCCAATGATTTTTTTCGTGTTTCAGAATACGGTTAACCAACATGTTAACTAATCAATTACGAAAAATTAGATTGGATTTTACAGTTTTTTATTCTGCAGTATCTCGACGTAACATGAGCGTGAAAGGGGTTCAAAAATCCGTTTTCTTTTTATAAAAGTTAAAATTGTTTATTTTGGCTTTTTGACCCCCACCTCGATCATAGATAAATAGATCTATTTATCCCCGCCCACAAGTTTGGTACTTCATTCAAATAATGGGTACTTTCTATAGAACTTACTGTGATAATAATAATTTTTTTTATTGTAATTGTATTGAAATCAAAAATGGATAACATGATAACAATGGAATGAATAAGACAAGAGGTGATTCGGGTTGAAAGAGATAAATTGAACTAGTATGGTCGCCCCCTACTAGGATGTACTATTAAACCTAAATTGGAGTTATCCGCTAAGAATTACGGTAGAGCAGTTTATGAATGTCTACGCAGCGGACTTGATTTTACCAAAGATGATGAGAATGTGAACTGTCAACCATTTATGCGCTCACAAAGCACAAAGAATAATTGATCAGATTCGTGAACGTTCTTACGAAGAAACATTTATGATACTAGAACTCATGCCTTATCGAGCATCTTATTCTATTTTAAAATTGGTTTATTCTGCAACAGCAAATGCTCGTCACAATAGGGTTTCAATGAAGCGAGTTTATTTATTAGTCAAGTCGCAGTAAATGAGGGAAAACGATCAAACAATTCTTAATTATGGTTCTTGCGGATCGAATCATCCATATAATATACAAAAAAAACTTCAGATATTTGATATCTTTCTCTTTGAATGAGATCTCAATACGAGACATTTAAGTCATACAAGTAAAGAGATCTATTCATTGATAAGAAAAAAAAGTGAGCGGTTATTGGATTGATGATAAAATAAAATCTTGGGTCGCGAACAGTGATTCAATTGATGATAAATAAAGAAATTTTTTGGTTCAGTTCTCCAGCTTAACGACAGAAAAAAAAATTGATCAAATTTTATTGAGTCTAACCCATAATGATTATTTATCAAAAAATAACTCTGGTTATCAAATGATTGAACAACCTCATGACCTCAAGAGTCTTGCGAGCTACCAAACTGCTTTATCACGTGATGAAAAGAAATCAAACTAATGGACAAACAAAGATTAAATGTGCCCCTCTTCCATATATATGTACAAATATAATAGGCTATTAATACAAAATGGTAAAGGGACCCTCTATGATCATCGATCATAGAAATAAATAGAAAATTGAAGAGATATTTTTCTGATTTTGAGACACATTCAAATTTAATATTCAATAATAATATAGAGGTAGAAGTTGTAAAAATGAAAATAAAATAAAAATAAATTAGAGGTGTCCGTCAAATTTCTGTAATCTGTAACTTAAATGAAATAAATAGAATTTGAATGATGAATGAAAAGAAAATAATAAAATAGAAATAAAAAATGATCTAGCATATACCTGAACTCGTCCCGCTCCGGCTTAACACTATAAATAACTCGCCTCGTCTTAATCTCGAAATTTAAGACTAAAATCAGTTCGAATTAGATCGGGGTATATCGGGTCAGTTTGAATTTGTGTTATTCGACCATCCGGGTTATGAGTTTCTTTTGTTCTATAGGTCTTCGTTGCTTATTGTTCTTGGATCACGTTTCCCATTCTACAAACTACATTATTTTTGATAAGGGTATTAGCTAAAAATGATGACGCAATGAAGTTTTGAAGTATACTTTTGATAAGGAGTCAAACTATTATTCAAGTCTTTTTTTTTAATTTCTGAAAGCTAAAATCTAATAAAATATATTTTTTATTAAATAAAAAGATATTTATATTTTAAAAATAAATATTAAGATTTAAACTCATATAAAACAGATAATTTGAACATCTAATTAATGTAAGATAATATGTTGAACGAAAATCATTTTCTTATATTTTCTATTGGATAGTTTAACTTCTTTCTCCTTAAGAACAAAATCATTTTTATTTATTTTTTATGTTCATTTAACTATCTATATTTAAGTTTCATTTGTTTCTATCAATAATGTCATTTTTAAAAGTTGAACTACATTTATTTTACTATTAGACTTAATACTTATTGCTATTATTATCATGGTAATTATTTGATACACTGGTTGTAGAAATTAAAAGTTTTTACAAGTGCCTTAATTTTAGGGTTTAGTGACTTAGTTTATGGTGTATGGTTTAGAGGTTTAGGTGTATAAGTTTTGAATTTAGGGATAGTAGTTGAAATTTATAGTTTAGAGTTATAATTCAAGGTTTATAGGTTAAAACCTAAATCCTCACCGTATTACCCTAACAACTAAACCCTAATATCTAAACCCTAAGTTCTAAATTCATGCCCCAAAACTCTACATCCTAAATCAAGTCCCTAAACTCTAAAATTAAGGCGCTTGTAGAAACTTTTAGTTTCCACCGCCAGTGTATAGGATAATAATCCTTATTACCATGAATATTAGAATTATAATAAAAAGGAAAAAGGGTTAATTATATTAATTGTCTTGAATTATAGTTTAATCATCAATCATCAAATTATTTTAATTAAATTCTCAAAATATCAATATAAAATTATATCCTTTCCAATCTAACCATTAACTTAATTATTCGATGGTAGCTTAATTTTAACATCTAGCATATTATATATGTTTACTGTATAGATAATTTGAGTTTGGTGTTCTAATAATAGTAAACAATAGTTAAATTTTAAGAGGTTTATTTTTCCAACATGTTAAATTAAAGTTATTAATGTAATATGTATATACACATAATTCGACCTATATATTTTTTAAAGGAAATTGAGCAACAGTCAGCTAAAACATTTTAAAATTTAAAAAGACTAATATATAATTGGGTAAACTACTGCAGGGGTCACTTACGTTTAGCGTCTGTACAGAGTTAGTCACCACTTTTGAAAAGTGCCTATTAGTAGTCCTCTACGTTTTCGATGTGTAAATACTTGGTCACTCCGACGTTAACTCCGTTAGTCCCCTAACGGATTGCTGATGTGGCGAAAGTAAAATAAGGATAAATTACTGCAATAGCCATTAAAATTTATCTCATGTACATTTTTTCTCCTCAATTTAAAAAAGTAAACATTATAGTCACTAATAAAAATGTTTCTTTATAATTTCACCCTTAAATTTTTAAAAATTCATTTTTCAATCCTAAAACTTTACAATCAATTAACACAATAATATTATAAATGCTTAGATGAAAAATAGGTGCCCAAATTATACCCTTTGAAACTTAGGTGCCCAAATTGCTCCTATTTAATAATTCAAACTTAAAAATTTAGTCCACTAACTACTAAAAAATTCGAGTTATTGGAATCTCTATTTTATAATTCAAACTTTATTTTGAATTTTTGAGTCGAGTTTATGAAATTATGAGTCGAGTATTTTCACATCAAACCAAAAAATTTAATTTTTTCGAGTCAAGTCGAGTTATTGGAATTTCTATTTTATAATTCAAACTTTATTTTGAATTTTTGAGTCGAGTTTATGAAATTATGAGTCGAGTATTTTCACATCAAACCAAAAAATTTAATTTTTTCGAGTCAAGTCGAGTTAATGGAATTTCTATTTTATAATTCAAACTTTATTTTGAATTTTTGAGTCGAGTTTATGAAATTATGAGTCGAGTATTTTCACATCAAACCAAAAAATTTAATTTTTTCGAGTCAAGTCGAGTTAATGGAATTTCTATTTTATAATTCAAACTTTATTTTGAATTTTTGAGTCGAGTTTATGAAATTATGAGTCGAGTATTTTCACATCAAACCAAAAAATTTAATTTTTTCGAGTCATGTCGAGTTATTGGAATTTCTATTTTATAATTCAAACTTTATTTTGAATTTTTAGTCGAATTTATGAAATTATGAGTCGAGTATTTTCACATCAAACCTAAAAATTTAATTTTTTCGAGTCAAGTCGAGTTATTGGAATTTCTATTTTATAATTCAAACTTTATTTTGAATTTTTGAGTCGGGTTTATGAAATTATGAGTCGAGTATTTTCACATCAAACCTAAAAATTTAATTTTTTCGAATCAAGTCGAGTGTTGCACTTCCCTACATATAATTTTTAATTTTAATACGTGTTTGTCCCAAGAAAAACTTCGGATTAAAATTAAAAATTATATGTAGGGAAGTGCAACACTCGACTTGATTCAAAAAAAAATTAAATTTTTAGGTTTGATGTGAAAATACTCGACTCATAATTTCATAAACTCGACTCAAAAATTCAAAATAAAGTTTGAATTATAAAATAGAAATTCCAATAACTCGACTTGACTCGAAAAAATTAAATTTTTAGGTTTGATGTGAAAATACTCGACTCATAATTTCATAAACTCGACTCAAAAATTCAAAATAAAGTTTGAATTATAAAATAGAAATTCCAATAACTCGACTTGACTCGATAAAATTAAATTTTTTGGTTTGATGTGAAAATACTCGACTCATAATTTCATAAACTCGACTCAAAAATTCAAATAAAGTTTGAATTATAAAATAGAAATTCCAATAACTCAAATTTTTTAGTAGTTAGTGGACTAAATTTTTAAGTTTGAGTTATTAAATAGGAGCAATTTGGGCACCTAAGTTTCAAAGGGTATACTTTGGGCACCTATTTTTCATCTAAGCATTTATAATATTATTGTGTTAATTGATTGTAAAGTTTTAGGAATGAAAAACGAATTTTTAAAAATTTAAGGGTGAAATTATAAAGAAACATTTTTATTAGTGACTATAATGTTTACTTTTTTAAATTGAGGAGAAAAAATGTACATGAGATAAATTTTAATGGCTATTGCAGTAATTTATCCTTATTTTACTTTCGCCAAATCAGCAATCCGTTAGGGGACTAACGGAGTTAACGTCGGAGTGACCAAGTATTTACACATCGAAAACGTAATGTACTACTAATAGGCACTTTTCAAAAGTGGTGACTAACTCTGTACAGACACTAAACATAAGTGACCCCTGCAGTAGTTTACCCTATATAATTTAGATCATAATTTGAGTACTGCCTTGCGAAATTAACCCATAGCAAAAAGGCGGGCGACTTTGTAATGGGTAATCAATTCAAGTCGTACATACCGTTGGATCCAATGCCCCTTAAAACGATCCACCGGCCAACAACTCCCGTTGGAAACGACGGCGTATCACCTGGGGCCGTAGCCGTAGACCCCTCTCTTTCACCTCAATTTGCAGACAAAGAAAGCAAACTCCAAAACCCCTATCTCTCTGCTTTCCTTTTCTGAATTTTCCAGGCAGACGGACCAAAACGACGAGAAAATAAATGTCAATATTAATTAATTAATTGATTACTTGGTTAATCAACCAATCAATTGATTAATTAATCAACCCATTGTCTGTAACGTCAAGCTTTTTGGACCTTTTTTTTTGTTTCAATCTGTGTGAATTGATCTTGCCATGGGCAGCACCTTCTTCTCTATACCAATAAAGCGAGCCATGCCCGACCCGACCCATTCTTCTAACGGACCCCCAAAGCGTTCCAAGCCTCTGTCTACTGCTCTCCATACTCCTCCCGGCCACGTTGCCTTCCGTCTCCTTTGCAACGTCTCCCGTGTCGGAGGCATCATCGGCAAGTCAGGTAGCGTCATCAAGCAGCTGCAAAAGTCTACCGGTACCAAGATCCGGATTGAGGATGCCCCGGCCGAAAGCCCCGACCGGGTTATTACCATCATCGGCCCCAATTCTGTTGATACCAGGATTATGCTGAATCTTGGAGGCGACGACGGTGACGGTAGTGGAGTTGAGGAAATTGAAGTGTCCAAGGCGCAGGAAGCGCTGGTGAAGGTGTTCGAGAGGATCCTGGAGGTGGCCGCGGAGAGCAATGGAGCGGCCTTGGGGATGGTTTCTTGTCGGTTGTTGGCGGAGGACAAGCAAGCTGGGGGCGTGATAGGGAAAGGAGGTAAAGTAGTGGAGAAGATAAGGGAGGAGACTGGGACCAAAATTAGGATTTTGACGGATAAGCTACCGGCTTGTGCCAGCGTTACGGAGGAGATTGTGGAGGTAAGAGGTTTATACCGTGAGTTCTTTAATTAGGGTTTATTTTTCCTGGTCATGGGGTTCGTTGACTTCATAATTACATTCTAAAAATGCTGATCTTCCTTTTCACTGTGTCAGATTCTATATTTTCCTAGTTCAGGCAGCTGATGAAAATATTTTGAAAGTGGGAACATTGTCCAACCATCAGACTTTCTAAAGCGTTTTCTTATCATTGTTATACTTGAAATATTCATTCTTGTTCTTCTCTGTATATTTTGTAGATTGAAGGATCTGTTTTAGCTGTAAAGAAAGCGCTTGTTGCTGTCTCATACCGCCTCCAAGATTGTCCTGTCAATAAAACAAGGGTAAGCGAAAACAGAAGCATTGAACCAGTTCAACCAGAGACTTTACATAGACCTATGGAGGTACTTCCTCAGATGACTTTGCACAGACCTATTGACTTACATCCTGAGGATAATTTCCTCAGAGCTATGGAGGTACTTCCTCGGGAGAATTTTCATAGACACACGGAGGTGGTTCGCCAGGACCAATTGCACAGATCGATTGCTTTTCTTCCTCAAGAATCATTTCATAGACATACTGAGGTTTCACATGAGGATTTACCTGATTCACAAGTAGATCATCTTTCACGGCGTAGTCTCCTGGTACCTAGTATACCTAGTGGCTCTACCAGTTATGCAACCAGAGTTCATCCTTTGTCTCTGAAGTCCGAGAATGCCTCTCCTTTGGATACGAAAACGTTGCAGCAGGAAGTGGTTTTCAAAATTCTTTGCCTCAATGATAGGGTTGGGGGTGTTATTGGAAAGGGAGGTGCAAATATTAAGGCCATTCAAAGTGATTCAGGAGCTACTGTTACCATTGGAGCTACAATCACTGATTGTGATGAACGGTTGGTTACTGTTACTGCATCAGAGGTCAGTCATGTTGTGATCTTCTATGACATTATAAAGTTGCTTAAAGTTGTTTTTATTTCCGTTACTGATATGCTCTCATTGACTTGATATCTTTTAGAATCCGGAATCACAATATTCTCCCGCACAAAAGGCTGTTGTCCTTGTTTTTGTAAGAGCTTATGAGGCTTCCATTGAAAAAGGCCTAGATTCAGGTTCAGGTAAGGGTTCAAATGTCACTGCCCGGCTTGTTGTTCCTTCAAGCCAAGTTGGTTGTCTGTTAGGAAAAGGAGGGGCAACAATTTCTGAAATGCGTAAAGTGACTGGTACCAGCATTTGGATTTTGGGAACTGACCAGGTCCCCAAGTGTGTCGGTGGAAATGATCAAGTGATACAGGTGCACTGGAGCTTTAGTTAATTATTTTATATAGACTTACTGATCTAAAACTAGCTTCTTTTTCTAAGAAATCTTTGCAAAAAAGTGGTAAATTTCTTTGTTTTCCAAAATTTCAATCGAAGAGTTGTCTCTTAGAAATATGACCAAATGGTTCTAATACTGTAGAGGTTGGAGTTAAAAGGAAATCATGACAGCAGATCATTTCACTTTATGAAAACAGTTATTCTAATGTGTTCCCTCGCTGTTTCAACATATTCTGATTTTGGCCGAGGAAACACCTATATTTCCTTGTTGCAAATGCATTTTCGCTAGAGATATTGAAAAATGATATGAGCCTGGTGTTTCATAAGGCATGAGTTGCTTAATTGTTGGTATTTTTCTTTTTTAAAACAGATTTCAGGAGTGTATACGAATGTAAAAGATGCTATGTATCATGTGACTGGTAAACTAAGAGATAACCTATTTTCTACCTCATTGAAAACTGCCGGAGCAAAAAGCAGTTCCTCAGTTTTAATCGAGACCAGTCATTATGAAAGATTGATGGATAATTCCCCTCTTGAGTTGCAAGCATCAGGCAACTTTTCTCATAGTCTTTGTCGGAATACTTCATTGGTAATGGATAGCACAAATCCCTTTGGACATTCCTATAGCTCAGATCGCCCCCGTTCTGCAGGATTGTGGACATCAGAGGTAGGATTCTTTCCATTCTCTTAGATGAGAGTGTCTACATGTATGCACCCTAGTCTCACTCATGAACACAAACATATCTGCTGGAATTGAATTGTTGCACGGTTCTACTTACCTGTAGCTGGATTTTATTGCAGATGGCTACTGGATTGAATCCAAGGGGCATCACAGATAGCGGAAGAGGATTGACTTCTTTTAGAGGTGGACTAGAACTTGGCAGGTTGGTAGCTTACTGCAAAATTTGTATGTTGGAAAAATAAGAAGTTAGGTTTGATGATTGATGTTGATCTTCTATTGCTTTACTTAATGGTGTTATATATGAGGCCTAACAAAATTGGGAGTGGGGAATATAGAGAAGGAAGGCTTTTGGACAATATCTCATAAGTAATGACCCTTTCTTCTCATGTTTGCAGTGGAAACAGATCTGCTATTGTAACAAATACAACTGTAGAGATTAGAGTTCCTGAGAATGTTATTGACTCTGTTTATGGGGAGAAGGGTCGCAATCTAGCTCGCTTAAGAGAGGTAATAGTTTTTTCTAACTATTCATGCACTATTTTATTGGCATTGTTCAAAAAGGATGCTTGGAATAGTGTTTAGTTGATTAGAGTGGTTCTGCTCCTAATTCTACAAAGATTATACATGCACCATCGAAACAACTCAACTCTTGATAGAACTTAATGAAGAACTTAAGACAGCAGTACCAGAAAAGCGGAAATCAAACCACATGACTATGAGAATAAAAGGGCAACCAAAGTTAAAATGTTTTCATTACATCCATCACACAAAAATTCCCTTGTGATATTTATCTTCGATTGAACTGTATAGAAACTCCTAAAAGTCTTTACTTAAGCATGCTTTCAACAAATCATTCCCCTTTAACAATTTTAAAAGTGAAACCCTTTTTTGTAATTAGTCATCGCTGATGCCAATACAACAACTTAAGAACATATTCTAAAGTCTTACTAAAATTAGTCTGTTCCACTTCCTGCATGTACAACAGTTAAGATCAAGCCTTATACCTTGAATTCTACAACAACAAAAATTTGAAACTCTCAATCTGTTTGAAAGCTCACACTGAATTTGGTACACCTTTTGGGTTATTGGTTTATCATGCATGCAAAAAAGAATTAGCAAATTAAAAGATCAAAAATTCTAAATGTCTTCCCTAACCAAGATACCATTATTGATGTCAAAATACAATATCTATGAGATATCTAATCTTAAATCAACATCAACTTTTCCTTTGGTGTACATCAATCAGATCTCTGGTGCCAAGGTCATAGTGCATGAACCTCAAATAGGAACAAGTGACAGGATTGTTGTTATATCTGGGACACCTGATCAAACCCAGGCGGGTCAGAGCCTCCTACAAGCATTCATCCTCACTGGTCCATCGCGCTGAAATCTTTCATTTAAACCTAATGCTTTCACAAAAGGGGGAGAAAAACTTGAAGCTGTTGCCTATTTGACTGCTTTTCTTCTTTTTAGTTTTCAAGCAGTGTACACTAGTCTAGCCATCTATGCAAGCCCTGCTCTTTGGGACAATAATTTGGTTCTAATCATTTACAAAATGTTCTGTAGCGAATGTCTTATGGAGATCACTGTTTTCTATCATATCCTTCTACTGTCTAGTTTTGAGTTTCTTTTATAATCACTGATAAGAATTTATATTTTACTATGGTTAGTAGGCTTAGTGATTAGGGTCATGGACCTCTTATGTTGTTATTTTCACCCACAAAGGCCTCATTTTAAGCTTTGCTCTTGCTACCCTATTGCTCTTAGTGAGCTTAGCCTTATATCCATCCTCACAATTCACAAAGTGTAATTCAAATGAACATTCGATTACAATTTTGACACTAGATGTCTGATATAAAACCCCCTAAAGGAGAGAATTCACACATTCTTAGATTGTTCTCTTGGAAATTTTGTTCTGGAACTCTTTAGTTGAAAATAAACTCTTAGGTTCGAGTACATACAAAATAAGCAGATGTTTTTTATCAAGTTGATTATATGATGGATTCTTTCAAGTATTTAACTATTTACTAAAGATAACATTTATACTCTGAAGTTTGGATATTGATGCTGTACTAAAAAATTATCCTTCATTGATACGTTTTTAGTACAGAAGATGTGTTTTCAGGCATGTGTTAATAAACATAAATACTGATATGGCTTAGAATGACTCATCCCTTCTAGTGAAGATTTAGGTCACCCTTGTCTTGTCCATCTGTACATAGACAATAAATTGGCATCTCAGGTAATCAATATTCTCTTTCTTAAGTATTTCAATTTTATAATAGCTTTTAATGTTTTTTGATGGTTATGAAATGGTATGTTATCTGAACTATTAATTTTTTCTTGAAGTACCCGGGGAAGGTATATGAACTTTTTTTAGACAACGGAGCATATGCTCGTATCCATGTCTGCCGAAGTGCAGATAACATAGATGGAATTTGGACATTCAACAAACATTTTATTACACTCTCCTTTATCAAAATACGAACCCAGAACCTTTAAATTGAAAACTAAAGCTTTGGCATTTATGAGATACACTTGAGCCTTCATCCTCACTTGTCAATCATGAATATATTTTCCATACAAACCCAACATTTTTCACCAATTGAAGAAATTTCATTTCATTTCTTCCCCTTAGGTTTATAATTGTCCAATCATGTGCAGTTTATGCCATTAAAAGCAAATGATAGATGAAGACATCAAACTTTGAACACAACCAAAAGAAAACATATACAAATCTGGGTGTACACACTTCGGAAATTTTATAAAAGATAATTCAAAAGTACATGCACTTATGCTGAAGCAAGATTTAGAACATGATCAACATTGAAAAAAAATACATAAAATATCCATCAAACTTTTGCTGCAAAACTATAATTGCAATTTATTTGTTTAGAAGTGCATTAGTTGCTGCTCTCGGCCGGTTTAGCTTTGAGTGTAATTTCCACATTGTCATGAACTCCTTGGAGCAATAACTCACCATCATATGCAACAACTTTACGTTTCTTTGCTGCTCTTAGTGTCCCAACTAATGCTTCAAAGATGTTTGCACACCTATCATCATTAAATAGCACCCCGAATGTGACCTTGAACACATCGAACAACAAATATTAATACATTTGTGCTGTGTGCTGGAAAAACAGAAGTAGATTGTAGCATCATAGATGTCAAAAGATGAAATGGGAAAAACCCAAATCATCTGCCTTTGGCATTGCAGTTTCAGATGATGTGAAACATGCCTAAAACAATATGTATTAATCATCATCAAACTTCAAATCTCAATGCAATGCATATGGTGAATATTGATGTAGGTGTTTTACAGTAGCCATCTATATTCACCAGGAGATTAACATAAGAACATTGGACATAAAATACTTTCCATAAGATTTTCGAAGCTTATTTACTTGAATTCAGAAGAAATCAAAAGACCGAAAAACAGAATTCAATTAGCGCATGAACTACAAAAAGAATTGTATATTTCATTGGTTTTGCATAATGGACTGAATAGAACAAAGATTGTCACTGATTCTACAATAGGGAACGAGGAACTGTTTCGAGATCGGACTAGTCCTTCTTGGAGAATCGAACCAGACAGTGAAATTTGTAACAAGCTTGATAGACTTGTTCGTTTGAATGTTGATTATACGTATATTATTAATAAATGTTATAGCAGTTCTCCTTCCTAAACCATTTTTCCCTTCTTTGTTTTCATAGTTCACCATTAGGGAATTGAATCTATATGTAAAAAAAATGTAGCAGCAAACAGATGAGACTGTGATATAGCTAAATCAGGCAGCTTATAGAGGGAAAGATGGGACAAACAAAATAGAGAGGTTGAAGCAAGCCAGATCCAGATCCAGATCCAGATAAAAAATGAAAAACCCGGATGAGATAATAATAGGAAAAGAAGAAATGAAACCTTGTAAGAACCATCAGGTTGGATGTGGCCAAGTCTCTGGATTTCTTCTTTGAGTCGTTCCACCTCCTCTTCTACATTCATTGTGTTTAACGATCTGGGTTTTTTTTTCTCCCTCTCTTATCTGTTTGGCGTCAACGTGATTCTTTTTTATAGGCAACTTTCTCAGAGGATGTAAAGATAGAAGGTGAAATTAAAATAAGCAGCTTTTTTTATTCTTTTTTGGATGAGAATTTGGTGATTGGCTAACGTAAAGAGGGTGGGGGGAAAAGGAAATTATTTTCTGCCGTACGATGTGGGTTTGACTATGCCCAGCCGATTAGGACCGTCCGACCAATCACCTCCTTTTTCTCTTCGGCTCTCATTTACTTGCCCTTGATTCTTTTTTTTTTGTTGAGAAAACTTGCCCTTGATTTTAGTAGCTTAGGATCATACCTTTTTTTTTTGCTTAAAGGTCAAATTGACCCATAAACAAAAAATTAAAAAAATAATTAAATCTTTATAAAAATATTACACCTAATTTAACTCTCATAATTCAAACTACATCTAATTTGGCCCCTTCGTTAATTTGATCACGTTGATCATCAATACCTTTAACGATCAAAATATGGGACACGTGGTAGGCTTAAAGCCTACAACGTCATCAGTATTGATTTTTTTAATATAAAAAAATCTAAAAAAATTCTTATTTTTTTAAATTTACAAAATTATAAAAAATCTATAAAAATTCATAAAAAATTTAAAATTTAAAAATATTAATTTAATTTAATTTAATTTTTTTCTTATGTTCCTTTATTTTTTTATAAAAAAACTAAAATAATATATATTTTTTATAAAAAAACTCCAAAGTTTCATTTATTTCAAAAAAAAATCTCATAAATTCTTAAATTAAGCATTTGCACCGATTCAACCGCCAACCACTCTCCGTCACAGGAAAACTCTCATTCTTCCTCAATATTTCTTCTCACTAGCATCGTCGTCTGCCATAGTATTAACAACTTTTACTGCCGATTAAACTGATTTGAAGACTTAAAAATGTAGGGTTACAATTTAGGGTTAGGGATTTGAAAATTGTAGGCATTTTAAAAAAATTGAAAATTTGAGATTTTATAATTAAAAATATGTTTTTTTAAATATTATTTCATTATAAGTATTTGTATATTTTTAATAATTATTACAAGTATTTATATTTTTTGAATTTAAGTAAAAGAAATTTATAATTTTATACATAATTTTAATTTCTTACACATTTAAATATTTTTTTTTTATATTTTTAATAATTTCAAATATTTTTCAGATTTTAAGTATATATTTTTAATTTTAAATATATTATTTTATAATTTTAAATATTTCTAAATTTTTTAAATAATTATTTACGGTTTTGATTATATGACACGTTCAGAGTGTGACATGTGTCACCATCATAATAATTACTTTTGAGTTAACGATTAACTTAACGGAAGGGCTAAATTAATTGTAATTTGAATTTTGAGGGTTCAATTGAGTAAAATAATTATAAGGGCTTAATTGGTTTTTTAATTTTTCGTTGAGAGCTAATTTGACCTTTAAATTATTTTTGGTAATTGAGACACGGAAACTAAGAAATGAAATGAATTAGAATAATCTAAATTATTATCTTAAAATCTTTTTAAAAAATTGATTACGAAAAATTAATATTGGACATGTTGAATGAGACGTATGGAATGTAATTTTAGGAAGTTTAAATCTTTTTAACACAAACAGTAAAATAAAGGTAGTATGAGTCTGTCACGCTCGACGAGTATAGATGAGCATCATTAATTTAATTTATAAAGATTAAAAATTTAAAGGACTCACCGTATAATTAATAATTATTTAAAAATAAATAAATAAATAAATAATTTTATTTTATTTTTAATTTTTTTAAACATAAAAATACCTATTTACTCTTAAATTAAAAAACTTCAATTTTTGTTCATTTAAAATTTAAGCTACCGCCACCATTATCGCTGTCGCGGCCAAATGATGGAAAAACCCACAATCGAATGAAGCCTACATTCACTAAGGATTGGAAGAATACAACTTTACTGCATAACTGTAACAAATGAAGCCACAAATCACAATCGAATGAAGCCTACGATATTCACTGTCTACGGGTTTTTTTTTACAACTTTTCAAAGCCTACGGGTTTTTTTTTTACAATTTAAAAAGTAGACAATGAAAGATTGTAACAAATGATGCAAAATTATATTATCAAACCCACAATCGAAGTTATTGCATAAGTGTAACAAATTGTCCAATAATGGGAAAACCGTAGACAGTGAAAAAAAGAATACAACTTAAGAGAGGATTTCTTTTTAGTCTGTAATGCGGCGACAGCAGGGGTAGGCATAAATTTTAGATGAACAAAAATAGTGTTTTGTAATTTAGAGATAAATAAGTATTTTGATCCACGTTTAAAAGAAAATTAAAATTAAAATGATATATTTTAATTATTTATCTTTTGATTTTTAAATAATTTATAATTATACAATGAGTCTTTTAAATTTTTAATCTTTATAAATTAAATTAATAGTGCTCACCGATGCTTGTCGTTAGTGATGCTCATCAAGCGTGCCGGAATTTTCCAATAAGGTAAAGAAAATCTGTAATAATTTTGCACATTCTTCATAATTTTGAACTGAGTTGATGTAAACAAAACACATTAGAAATTTATATTAAAGAAAAGAAAAGGATTTCACGTAAAAAGTTATATTTTAAAAAAGGAGTATTCGATTTCCCTTTCATCTTTTTGTCCTAAAACCTGAAATGGGTAGACTTATGCAGCGACCTGTTTCAATTTCCTACTTTTCAGGGCTCAGTTCAGTTTCAAGTGTACAGTTCGATCTTAGGTGATTATGATGTAAGAATCGCATGAAGCTTTTTAATTGTAGTGGATGAATTAGAATTACCGAGGCTGCTATTATACCTTGCAGTCCAAGTAAAGAAGTGTTTCATGTGGATACAAGGACGGACGTAAAATTTTAAATTAGGGGATAAACTTATAAAATTCTAAAAAGGGTGAATTTATATTAATTTTAGGGAGGAGAGAAAATAACTTTTTAATAAGAAATACATTAAAAAATTTAAAATTTTTTAAATTATATAGAAATTTCAAAAAAATTACGTGCAGGGAAAGAGGGGTACTACAAGAACCAAATTACTTTGCAGACTGGTTTTTTTTTAAGGAGGTTGTGTTACCCATTTCCCAAAAATCTTTAAAGGAAAGCAATCTCGTTGTTGGTAATAAAAGTAAAAAAAGAAAAAGGCAAGTTGCAGTATAATTAGAAGGATAAGATTTAATGCGTCAAAAAGAAAGTTTTAATGGTTTATTGTTAATGAAAATTTAGAAAGGTTTAATTTTAACTATTACTTTAATTTCATCTAATTATTTAAAGTGATGTAAATTTAATGATTTTCCCCTAAAACAAATTAGGATACCTGAATCTGTCATATTTTCAAACACTCAAAACAAAATTATAATTACGTTTAATGTAAATGAATCTCTTTCTATATACTTTAAATTTTATAATTTCAAACACTCAAATTACGTTTAAAGTAATGCAAATGAATCTCTTTGTAGGATTAACATTTTTAACAAGGATATAAGATGCCTTTCAATTTTAGAGTTTTAGGTTATGGTTTAGAGTTTATGAATTTAATGTGTAGGGTGTATAATTTAATGTTTATGGTTAAAATTTAGATATTAAGGTTTAGGGTGCTAGGATTTAGTTGGGATTTAAGTTTTAAATTTTATAGAAGAGTTGTGTAATTTTTTTTGCACAATTTGTGTATCAAAATATCTTTTTTTTTTAACAATTCAACTTCTAAATTTATCATATCAATATATCAAAATATAACTTTTTTTTAACACTAAAACCTTAAACTCTAAACTTTAACCTTAAACCCTAAACACTATAGTTGAAAGACTTGTGTGTCAAAGTATTTTCTTAAAGAATTTAACTACAAAATAAGTATAAAACTATACAACTTTTTCATTTAAGAGCTTAATAGTTTGTTTGGTTAAAAAAATGTCTAACGTTTAATCCTATAATTATTTTCAAGTCTTCAGTCTAAAAAATTCAAATTTTGCATTAT
This sequence comes from Hibiscus tridactylites, assembly GCA_958450335.1. Lineage (NCBI taxonomy): Eukaryota > Viridiplantae > Streptophyta > Magnoliopsida > Malvales > Malvaceae > Hibiscus > Hibiscus tridactylites. Next base: position 9,109,951 of record OY288279.1, read on the forward strand.
TATAAGCGAAAAAGTGTTTTATAATTATTATTTTTAGAGTTAAAGTTAACGTCCGTATAGAAGATATTTTAGACATATTTTTAGGTCTTGAATTTTTTTCTCGCAAAAAAATGGCAAAACATAAGTCAAAATTGATGCAGGAAAATAGATAAATTCTCGATGTCAAAGAAATTGGGATTTAAAATTATTCGATTTTCAAGGAAAAAAGGAAAATCAATTTTTGATATTTTCCCATAAAATTTTTATTTGTTTTCCCAAAAAAGAAGGAAATGAAACAATGCCACATGTAGCTTATTCATTGAGCAAGTTTCTTTTACGACCTCAAAATGGAAACGGGATAAATCATTAAACCTCTATTTTATCTAAAAATAATTTAGACCTAAAAGAAACAGTTTAAACACTAAACCGAAATGATTAGACTATTCAACTTACTCAACTTAACATTAATTGCAAAAAGAGTTACACCTGTATAGATAAAAAAAACTGAACAATTTTACACTATTTTCTAACCGGTGATTAAGATCAAATCTACAGTTTAGATTAAAACGTTGCTTTACTTGAAATTTTTAAGTTTTTTCTTCTATGATTTTCATGTTCCTTAATGAATTTTATGAATCTCATCCCTTTTTTTCCTTTCCACCTAAGATCATAGCAAAACATTAGCTTTGGTTTTGTGACCTACTTGCATCCGGTGATATTCGGAATTGTAATCATCGTATTGGAAGCCTGATCGGAAAGTTCGCTGTTTAATATTTCATCTTTCCATTTGCTTAAAAAAATTTAAAACAGGTTTCTCACTCCCATTGTTCTTTCTGGAACTATAAACAATGCAATTATAACCCTATATTATGATAGTTGGCTTGCAGACATCTAATGATAGAAGATAAACCAACATAACAAGTCGCCGACTTTGGTCGGAGGGATTCCAAAGACTTTGAGGGAGAAAATAGACCAAGCAATCAAATGAATATAATGCCTCCAGATTTGATGAAAGAAACTTGAACCAAAAATGCACGCTTACCTATTCATTCATCTTAGAAATCAACAGTCGGATAGAGGCCCGGCATGTAATTACGCCCATTTCCATTTGAATCGGTATTAGCGTACGAGTGTGTCGATAGTTCACCAGAGTGAGATGACTTGCGAGATTTTGGGTTTCTAGGGGAAGCCATATAGGAATCATTTGAACCACTCGAAAAAATTGATGATGGTAGTCCATGGATCTTTGGCAGGCCCGTCGGATCAGAATCCAAACTGTACCCACCCCTCTCAACTGCTTCAGCTTCCAATGGCAATTCGTCCAATGTCTATCCAAAAAAATATTAAAAAGTATAAAAATGAAAACCAATAGATGTTGCTGCATGTACTTAACATTGAAATTAAGCAAAATCATCAGGTAATTGACGACATATTGCATGCACGTAGGCATGGAAAATGACATTTGTTGTTTGTGCTTTCGACAAACAGATAAAAACTCGTGATCACTGTAGAGATTATGATATGTTGATATGATGATTATGCAGTAAAGAGAACGCACCCTGAAAGCCTGTTGAAGAACTCGGAGTGTTTCTCGAGTACGTTTTCTCCTAGAAGCAATCTCATCAGGTTCCTGTAACATTTCTTCAAACAGGTTCTCTCTGTTTTGGATCATAAAAAAGAACAGGATGCCCCACAGTCAACAAAGCACTAGTCAAAAGGTACAAATAATTTAAATCAAGCCAATTGGAACACAGCGCTGCATCACCTGTAAAGCTTTTTGATAAAGACATTGTGAAGTTCTCGTTTTGTATGGTTTACCTGGATATAGATATTATCAATAATCATGTATTGTGCTATTGTCGCAGCTTAACAGAGCAATATTGGTAAGAACTACGAAGACGAGGCTTGTACTTACAAGACTTATAACAGTTTCAGATTTCAATATAAGAAATATTTATGGCAAACATAACCTCTTAAATCTCAATTAAACTTACTGACCAAGTCAGCTCCGTGTTCTAAATGTACAAGTAAAACAGGATACAACATTCACCTGATCATGAAATTTACGACTGTTGTACCAAAACTAAACACATTAACCGCCCACAAAAAGAAAAGAACCTTGTTCAGCGTTCATGATGTAAGCTTCTCTCCATATTAAAATAGTGAAGGATGGAAATTGAAAAGGCAGCAAATATTGTTTAGGTCAATCCACATAGTTGCAAAACTTATATAACGTGAAAATTGGAAATTAATTTGCCTGGAAAGATTTATAATTTCCTAACTAGAGCAACACAATGCTTTTCAGAATTTCAGGACCTAGGATGTGAACGTAGATAAAACAGCAGAAGGAAAAAAAGGAAACTTAACTAGAAAACTTACTAGGTTTAAAACTTACCAAGAAGTGCATAATCGCTTTAGGCACAATGTCCTCTATATTCTTCCTAACAATGTCGTAGTATGATCTTAAGAGCAATTTGGTGATAGTAATTTCAATAGCTTCAGTTTCTGAACGGTCTTCTGAAGGCCTCAAGACAGATGGCGGCTGAAAAGAAAAAAATGCTTGTCAAGAATGACTACTCATATTATTTTTCCATTTAGCATTGGATCCATTCAGGGTTATCTGATGTGTATGCACCTCTCTTAAATGGATCATGGACAAGGCCTGTTCCATGTCATGAACAGGTTCATTGTGTTGTTTGTTTGTTGAGCTCTCTTTCACTGATGAACGGCTATCACTGCCACCAAATATTGATGAAATACCCCAGGTTGAACCACTTGTACCTGATAAACCCCACATGTAACACAACATTTTACTGTTATGCTGCTAGATAATTACATCAAAACACTGTGAGTGCTAACAAAAACCAAAAAAATCAAATCAGAAATCCACTAGACAAAAGAAAAGGGGGCAGGGGGAAAACCATCAATGTTGGCCTTCTATCAGACAACAATCACAAATAGAACATCAGAATATCATATAAGAATTCAGAATGACAGCCTAAAATGCAATACCAGTGGAAGGAACTTTTTCAACATCTGCAACAGGACGGACTCCCTGCACTCAAACGGAGTAAAAAGTTGCAAGTTATTTATCATCAATCACAGACAGATGAGGGAGAAAAAGATTGGAAAAGCAAAAGGGAATGGCAGGGAAGGGAAGCATATATAGGGCAGCAGAAACACAATTTTCATGCCTGATCAGCCACAATGCCATTAACTTGTCTAGCAAGAATAGCCCGAGATTTAACACTTCTTTCAGAATTAGGTGCTTTATCCGTCTCTAATCCATCCTGATTAAGTCAAAGAAATAGAAAAGAATGAAAATAAAGATAAATAGTAGGAATAGCACCAGAGAAATGACTTTTGGTAGAGAACTACCTTTGATCTAGACATAGGCAAAGCAACCCTGGAATTCCTGATCTGCTGATTGGCAAGCTCTACGGCCTTGCTCCCACCAATAAAATTCGGGTGTGAAGTATTTATGTAATCCATCTGCAAAATTGAATGGCATATGTCAAAAATGGCACATAAATGTTTTGCACACCCACGGTACCAAGTTTCTATTTTGTAATAGAATTAGGAATGAAAACATAAAATAATATAAAATTCCCAATAGCACAGGCATACCTCCATTTCAATAATATGACCTATCATTGTCTCAGATGGCTCAAGGCCTTCTCGAAGAAAATTCCCGATCACTTGGTCCATATGCTTCCTCAAAAAAGGAAACCGCTGCAGTTCATTCACCATACAGCGATGGCTTATCTGGAAAAAGAACAATTCTATAAGTAAACTTAGATTGACAATGATAGAGATTTGGAACTACAATGACATTCAAGAAGATAAAATCACCTTCATTAACTCATCATATATGAACCTGGCACATTGAAGGCTAGGATCTAGCAGACGTGCTATTTGCCTTCGAACAAGTACTTCAAATGGGACCTACATATAAAAGTTGAATTACATTAACACTAGGCTAAACATAAAATACTTCAAAGAAATACCTTGGGAAACAGCTATCAAGGAATGTATTTAAAAAATCTTAGATTATCCAATTAAATTAGAAGTTACTTGAACCTACTTCTGGCACAAATAATGCAGATCGAGGACCAGTTGCATTCTGAATGGCAGTTCGAATGTCATCATCAGTCAAGTCTTCACAAGGATCAACCTCCTGTAAAACAAATCAGTTAACAGAAAACTCAAAATCAGCACCACGGAGAACTATGCGCATAAAGCCAATTGTATAGAGCACGTCTATCTATCAACAATTTCTAGATAAAGAGCATGAAGGTTTTATTTTATAATCAGAATAGAGGGAAGGTGAGAAATTAATCTTATTTATATCAAGAAACCAGACAACCATTTATTTTTGTAATGTTGTCCTATTTCTTATCCTGTCCTTGAAGAGAGCATGCACAAAAGCACACATCACAAAGCCCACAGAAATGTTAATGATAGAATATAGTAATTACTGACCAATAATATTGTACAACGATGTAAATAGTAATTAAGGACCAACTCTTATACAATTACGTGAAGAACACCCTAAAGATAAAGAGATGTATCCAAACAGAACGAACCTCTAACATGGAACAGAAAACAAATCCAGTTAACTACAAATTCCTCAAGAGTGAAAAGCATGAGAATATCAAGGCACAAATCTCAGTCTACACACCTCTAAGCTCTTAACAAAGATTGATTGGAAAATATAATGAATCCTTGCTCCACCAGACAGCTCAGATGTAGACATTTCTTCATTTTTCCCCTCTACCATTGATGAAAAAGCTGTTTCCAACGAATTTATGGCATCAGTACAAATATACTAGAATGTATACCATAATTGTTTAAGAATATTAACAAGAAAAATTGACAGCCAAGCAAAACATTTACCTTCACAGTACTTTGAAAGAATATTCAGTAGAAGAGCTCCCTGACCAGCCTACAGGTTTTAAAATCATAATCGTCACAAGAAAATTATTTCAAATACTTTTCTCAACCAAGTTTGTGGTAGACAAATAAAGATGCATGCCTTTGATTCCGTGATTTCTCCATAGCTTGCATGCTCCTTTGCTAGAGACACCAATGCAGAACTAATGCGTGATTTCAGCCCAGGAAGTATTGCCTTGATATGTTGCACTAAAATCTACAATGGAAGCACCATAGAAAGACTCAACAATGAGATAAAAGAAATAGAGACATTCCCCCTATCCAAGCTATAGATGTATATAGTCATACAGAAGTGGTTCACAAGGCTGAACTAGAATTGCAGGAAAAAAAGTCCCCAACTAGCATAAAACCTTCAATAGATCCCATAAGCATCAAGGTGCTCGATTCAGGTCAAAGAACAAAGGAAATTAGGAATGCTCCAGATATGACAACGTCAAGAATAGCTCTAAAGTCTAGAGTCTAGATAGAGTAGAAATGAAACTTTACGATTGGTTTCCACCAAATGCCTTGCATGAAGAAAGAGGTTTAATAGGATAAATAATATTAATAGAACACATGGACATTCAAAACTGTGATTTATACTCCCATAAAGTTCTGAAACTTTATGTTCCAAATATTTTACCTGGTTCAACTTCTTTGCCAGCTGAGCCACACCACAGCGATCAGCAAGGCCATTATATACCTATAGCAAAAAGAAATAAGCAAATTGATGATGGGAACTGTATAAAACCATGAGCAATTGCTAAAGGATGGTGCAACCATACCGGACGACTTCGGAAGAACTTTTCCTCTGCAACGAGGGCGTCCTTGATACTCCGGTTCATTAAAATATCCTGTTTAGATGTGCAATCAAACTATCAGCACAATAGGAAAATAAGCTACCTGATAAGCAGTGTATGATTTACAATAGCGAAAATGAATGAAAGGTGGAAGTTAGGAGAAGTCCTAGAGCCACTGGATACTCCGAGCACTACAAAAGCGGACAATAGAACGAGCATGGTCCTACGACAAATGCTTCCAGCATGCCTGTACATTGCGTCATCGCCGCCCAGAAAGACTTAGTCCACCTTTCCCGCCTATCCCTCCCGCAAGAGAGGACTCGAAGCAAAACAATGATAATTTACTAACCACTAATTCATTTTTAATTGCTATTTTGGAGGTAAATAAAAAACGATTTTTCAGGCAGCAGTACCCATCCCATATCAATGCTCTTGCATACATTGTACAACTAATTGTTAAAATATGACTAACCATTAAAAAATAAGTCATCAAAAAGAAAGCTATGATCATTTCTAACCATGCAAAAAGATGGCAAGAAATGTAAATGTGCAGGAAGATCTCACTATATAAAATAGCATGAAAAGATTACTTTGTCTGATTCAGTGGAACATTATGAAGAAAGACCAAAATGACATTGGAGCATCTCAAAATAGTGACTACAGAAAAATATTTAAGAAAAATAACCCTAAAAATGATGCATCATCCCATTAACAAAGTACTCAGAAATTATTTGCTTAAAAAGAGAGAGAGAGAGTACAAATATATCTTCGATTTTGTTAGGTTACACTCTTACCTCCTGACTACGATTCACAACACCTATGTAACCAAGTCGAAGGGGAATCACTTTTCCAAGCAGCAAGTTACGCGCATCAGTACCTCTGTCCATTATATCCAACTGATTCACATGCAAAATTGCAAATAAGCCAAAGCTAGTCAGAAATTTAAAACAACTTATGATATGTATAGGCAATGCTATAATTTGAAATGAGATTTTCATGTTAAAAGATGCACCTTTGTAATAATCCCAATGGTTCTACTACCTGCCAGCAGAAAATTATCAAAGTTATTCAATTGAATAAACATCAACAGGAGCTCAAGCAGAAGTGGTTTTATTAGTAGAAGTACCATCAGGATCAGCATTTCCTGCAAGTTGAAGAGCATCAGAGTTTGCTAAATCTGAATTTGCTGGAGTAACAGCCAGAATAAGACAGCTTGGCTGTTTAATGTAAGACATGATCATGGTTCTAATTCGAGCTTCAATGTCAGAGGGTTGGTCGCCCACAGGAACTTTTGTGATTCCAGGCAAATCCACAAGAGTGATATCAAGAACATTTGGTGAGAAAATCTTAAGTCGAATCTGCTTGTCCGAGACACCTTTGTTTCCTCCAGCCTCCCTATCTGTCTCAGCCTGCAATCAGAATTCAGATTAGATTTATACAGCAGGACTTTTCTTTAATACTGAAAAAGAAGAACCTCATCACCACAAATTGTAAACATTCTTTTTTGATCTCATAAAACAAATCATAGCGTGCGAGCAATAACAGGGTAGTGTTTGTCCAAAAACCTATGGGATAGGAACGAAATCTAGCTAAGATCACTAGGGAAGAACGCATAAATTTAGTGATTCTCTTTTCTACTCACTGTAAGGCCTAGAAGCTCCCATGTAGTGAATTTCAATATAATTGTCACCTAAAGCCTAATTACTCCTTTCTGCGAGCTCCCAATTTTCCCAATCACAACTTATTGTTTCAGCTACTCCTGCATCTTAATTGTGTCACATTTATATAATAAATATCTTTTATTCTTTTGCGCTTCAAATTTATCTAAAAATATTCATCGTGCTTAAGCATCAAGCCAGCAAGGGAAAATTCAGAAATGCCTAAAAGTTTTTTGAATTGAATAATGAAAATGCCTAACTTCATAATTCTCAATCATATAAAGCTAGCAGTACAGAACCTGAATCTCTCTGCGAATTTCCGAGAAGTCATAGAAGCGCTTTCCAGGCAAGTGAAGAAACTCGCCATACTCCTCCTCAGAACCATCAGGCTTACGCTTGGTCTGGAGGAGCTGAAGGACTAGCGGACGGCGCGTGCAGATATCAGAACCTCGAGGCAGGAAATCGCGGCCAACGAGGGACTCAAGCACGCTGGACTTACCACTACTCTGGCTTCCGACCACCGCCACCTGCGGCAACTCTATGGTGGACTGGCTACCAAGCTGAGCGAAGATGTCTTGTAGCTTGTTCACTATCGGAATAACGGAAGATCCCAACGGAGCCACCGATGATTGAGGCGGCGTCGATGCTGCCGCTGCTGCTTCTTCGGCCATTGACTTCCAGTGACTAATCGATGGATGAAAAATATCAGAGATTTAGATATGAAGAATATTATTAACCCTAGGGTTTTGGAGGAGAAACAAAATCTTCTTTTTCAAATTTTTTTTGTTAAATGTATTGCGTTTACTTGGGATAGAAACAGATCTTGAGATTTTAATTAATTGATTGATTATTATGGGTAAAATATATCAATAGTTGCTAAACTTTCAAAAAATAAATACATCATAAAATTTATGAAACTATTACAAAATGATAACTAGATGTTATATCATAGTGAAACAATTTAATTAATTTAATGATATTTGATAAAATTTAATAATCATTAGTTATATCTTTGATAAATGTAATTATCATTTTATAATTTTTAAAAGGTTAGTGATCAAAACGATCAGTATTTTATAATTTAGTGACTATTAGTGTATTTTAACCTATGTTTTTGCGTAACTGTTATTTCTAATCCTTAATGGATTAATATCTTATACACCGACGGTGGAAAAATAAAATTTCCACAAGCGGGTTTATTTAGGGGTTTAGGGGTTTAGTTTAGGGTTTAAAGATTAGGGGTTTAGGTTGTATGATTTAGAATTTAAGAATTATGTTTAGAATTTAGGGTTTATGGTTTGAGGCTTGGGGTTAAATTTTTAGGGTTTTAAAGTTAAAATTTTAGGTTTTAAATTTAACCTTGAAAATAGGCATGCTTGTGTAAACTTTTTTACACTGGCAGTGTGTCAAATATTAATCCATTATTAATTAGTAATAGCGGCTAATAGTCAACAAATCCAACCACAGTCTGCCACGTGTTTGATAAAAACCCGCACCACCGTCTTCAACCTTTATCTCTCAGATCTATAAATACGCATTTCCGAGGGTTAGGGATTATAAGCCTTAAAACCCTATCTCCAGAAATTTCTTTGAAATTAGTCGACGCTTAATCAATTCGCCAACATCCAACATGCCTCGCCGAAGCTCTGGTTAGTTTCTCATCTAATCTCATTTCTTTCATTCCAGATCTATGAATTCCCGAATTTATTTATTTCGTCTTTACTTCATTTTCTTTGTGTTTAGCCGTGTATAATCCACACAAAATTTAATCTGGTTTCTAGGATTAATCTTTGTTCCTCGATTAAAGCTTTTTTTTTTTGGCGTGATTAGTTTTATTCTGGGTTTTGCTTTAATTTTAGTTATTAGAAGAATTTGTTCTTTCTTTTTGGATAAATTTGTGTTCATTATCCAACAAACAGTTGAACTGCTACAAAAAACAACTACGGTGCACAGTACAAAACATCCCAAACAAAAAAATCTCATACTAGTCCTACCCAACAAATCAAAAGAGGTCAAAAGAAAGAATTTATTTCTTTCTGCTTATCTTTTGGTTGATATAGTTCCCCTTGTTCTTGTATCATTTCGATGTATGGGATTTTGTATTTTATTTAGATCAGCTTTGTCATTTCATTTTTTGGGGTGTTTTATTTGCTCTTAATGTTTTACAGGAAGGTCTGCTTCTCGCCCAGCCCCTCGCCCTGCTCCTGCTCGCAGCCCACCACCTCAACCTGGTGATTTGGGTTTTTATATTTCGATTATGGTTCTATCGACCGATTAACATTGTTTTTTTTAATTGACTGTCATTGTTTAATTGTATTTAATTCTTATTGCTGCAGCTCATCATGCTCCTCCTCCAGCACCTGCTCAGAGTGGAGGTGGATCCATGCTCGGAGGAATAGGCTCAACCATAGCTCAGGGTATGTGAATAGATATACTTCTTAAACGGTGAACTTATTATTTATTTCTCTGGTTGGTTTGTGATGATTCCTTACCCTGATATTGGTTAATTTTCTTCCTGTCTCCTTGTTACAGGTATGGCTTTTGGCACTGGTAGTGCTGTGGCCCACAGAGCTGTGGATGCTGTGATGGGACCCCGTACTATTCAACATGAAACTGTTGTTTCTGAGGCTGCAGCTGCACCAGAGGCAGCCACCGCAAATAGTTTTTCTGGCTCTGATGTATGCAGCATCCACACCAAGGCATTCCAAGACGTATGTGAACATCATTCTCTGATATTCGATTACTTGATAGTTTAGTAGTTTGCTAGAATGTTTATAAGTTTTGCATGCTATGGTTGACTAGAACCTCAAATTAAATGAATGATTCCCATAATCTGTTGTGAGGTTTTATTGTGTCTGGATTACTTGATTTGGATGAAATTACAGTCAATTTTTTAGTAAGTAGATAAATCATTGTTTTGGTTTCAAGTTTTACACTAGTGGTAGATTCCATCAGTACTGATTCATCATGGTAGCATGCATGATATTTGTTTGTAAATTTCGCATCCTGTGTCAGACAGGAAACTTGAATCAAAACTCAAAAGCATGATATTCCCATATTCTAGTACATTAATTGTGTTTCCTTGGATTGAAGTTTGCCTAGTATCATTTCTTTATTTGGAATGAATCACATATGGTCCAAGTTTTTCAATTAAGTGGTTAAGTCATGGTTTTAGATTTTTACACTAGTGGTAGATGCTCATGTTAGCACGCACGACTTTGCAATCTGGCGGTAATGTTATACCGATTTTCTTATATACTTGTGTTACTTGTAGTGCCTGAACAGCTACGGAAACGAGATCAGCAAGTGTCAGTTCTACATGGACATGTTGGCCGAGTGCAAGAAGAACTCAGGGTCCGGGTTGGGTGCCTAAAAAGCTTATTGACCATTTATTGTCGTGCCATTAGAATTGTCAGCTTTGGACTTTTACATTTGTTTTTCTCCCGTTGATGATGATGAAGCTGAACTCCATTCTTATCACTCGTGAATAATTGTTGAACCCTTGATATTTGACATCTTTTCATTTTTACTTTTTAGAATTAAATCAAATGCAAATTGAAAAAATGATGGTGGCTTGTAGCTGAGTTTAGCCCAAACCTTTCTTTGAGATTAATTTCAGTATTTAATAAAATAAATATATGATTCGAGAAAAAGCGTATCAAACGCATACCTCGAATTTTACTATTGGGGGAGGGGACGATGAGCGAGTTAAAAATGATAGATAAGTACAGAGGAAAAATTAACGCACGACTCAAACTGAGAATTTGAACACAATAGAGGGGAGAAGATAAATATTAAGCATTTTTAAGTTAACTACACGGCCTTTACAAGGAAAGGAGGGAATTAAAATTGAAAAATGGGAAAGCTGCAAATTTTATTAAGCCCGGGGAAGAGAAGACAACAACAAAGTTCCAACCCTAAGCACAGCTTTTACTACATGTTTTTAATGATCAATGCATCTGTGCCTCTGCCTATTCTATCACAGTACCTCCCTAAGCTTCCCTCCTCCGGAAAGGGTTCCTATTTACGTGTCTTTATTCTTAACCTTATCATCCATCACAATCCACCCTTGAGGAAGCTGGTGCAGAGTTTCTTCCATGCTTCCTTATGAGGCTCCACTGTCTCTAACTTCCCCTTCAACTCATCGCCATACGACTCCTGCATTCGAATCAATAAACCACCATCAATAACATCTATACATGGACCTCGGTTGTTCCGATCGAATGGTGGGTGTAATGTACCTCGATATAACAGTGTTGCGTGAGACGATCGATTAGATGAAACAGAATGTCTTTGGTGTACTCAGGGTGGCCTTGGATGCCCATCATATGATCTCCATACCTAAACATCTCGATTCCAGTTTTCTCAGACCATGCTATGATCTCTGCCTTGGGTGGAAGTTCTCGAACCTAGCATAATGTTTAATCATGTTTATAACATAAAACAAAAACCTTACTGGTTTCTACGTTAAAGGAGGAAAATGGATCAAACCTCGTCTCGGTGGCACTCGATGATGGAAAGAGTGGGTGGAGTTTTCAGAGACGAGAAAAGCTTAGATGAGGAGGATGATAAATGGATGGTTCTTACTCCAATGTCCCAACCTGAGATGGCTCGCCCGGTCTTCCCTCCCAGTGCACGGCTAAGAATCTGGCCCAAATAAACAACCACCAAAATACTTCAAGGCATAGACAATTGAATCCAATCACGTGACATGAACTTAACACGGCATTCGATTAGTATTCTAATCTCAGTATTTGTAAACATTTTTCTTTTCTTTTAAAACAAGGCACCCAGAACTCGCAAATGGGACAAGCAAGGCAATGAAGTGGCAACCACGTGTTTTAGGATAAGCAAGAAATTGTCTAGCCTACAGTTGTCATCGGTCACACACATTAACAAGGGGTCTGTTTGTCATCCCGGAAAATGACATTGTTAAAAAGAATTTAAGATGTTAAAAGTAAATCCTTGAATTTAACACATTATATAACAACAAAAAATAGAAAATTAACCTCATTAAAACTTCCAAATCCAAAGGAAACATGGGTACAAATGTTTTCACCAAAATCGACAGATGAGCAACGGGTGATGGACCACTCTGAAGTCTGAACCAGGCACAACAAGCCGGAACTTGCGAGGACCACGTATTATACCATCAACTCAGATCCTCAGTCACGTTTTATCGAACACATGATATACAATTAATGTGTTTTTCTTTTTCTTTATCTCGTATCCTCATTTTTATTTATTTTGTTCATCGCTAATCAAATGCAATTTAAGATTCTGGATTGAAGTTTCTAGTTAAATCACCATAGCGGTGGCAAAAATTAATATTAAAAAGGGATACAATAGATCTACCTGGTGGCCGAAGCAAATCCCGAGGACTTTCTTCTTCAAGGAATCCAATTTCTTCAGGAGAGAAACCAACCTACAGATCCAGACGTCATTCCCATGAGCATCATTGCAGCTCCCGGTAATAACAAAGCCATCGAAACCGCCGATCTCGTCGTCGTCGGGAAACTCACCGTTCGCCACCCTGAAAACATCCCACGTCTCCCCTTCCTCCGCCAGCATTTCGACGAATACCCCGTAATACCCTCCGTACCTCTTCTTCACGTAATCCGAATCCTCCGCGCACAGAAGAACAGCAAATTTCTTCGCAACACCCATGATTCGGAATCTCTCTCTCTCAAATATGTATATCACCCCCTCTCTATCTCTCTCGATTTATAGGCTAAAAAAGGCTATAGCCCTTAGAGAATAGAGAGAGAAAGAGATTCCGAATCTTTCTCTCTCTATAATCTGCAGAGTGGAGGGAGATGTGCAAAGACTTGGTTTTTTTGGTAAGAAATGCAGAGATTTCTGGGTTTCTTATAAAATGGCAATATCGAAGTTTTGGTCAGCTGGAAATGGCAACAATAGCCTTCGACTTTACCCCCTTTTTCTTCAAAAATAAATCAGTGGATCTTAGCTGGCTCTACCCCTACGCCTACATTGAGGCCACCAACTTTTTTCAAAATCAATTTAATGAAGGAATACTATCATATTTGCTGTTTTTACTTTTGATCGATTGTCTAATGTGTTGTTTATATTTTTAGAAGGTTTGATACGATAGTTGTATTTTGATAAAAATATTTGATGTAATATAGATATTTGAAAACAAATTACATCATGTTTGGTAATTAATTGATAGCTTGTAACAGAATATAGTAGCTGATAGTTGATAGTATATTGTATTAGTTAATTTGATTAGCGGATTATAATTACAAATCATATAAAAGTATTTAGTAAAATTAATTTATAGCTTATAGTTAGTTGATTATTTGATCAAGTAAAATGACATAGAAAGAAACTATTATATTCAATATTTGTTTGAATAAATTATTAGCTATTAATATAATATTACTAAGCATCTTTGAATGGGATAAAAATCTTCTTCGGTGCTTCTACTTATGCCTCAATACTAAAAAGCATTATAAAATTAAATTTCAAACTCTAAATTCTAAATTCTAAATCCTACACCATATACCCTAAAAACATATCATACCCTAAATTTCCTAAACCCTAACATAAAACCTTAAACCCTAAACTTAATTTTGAGTGTTGGGGATTAAATAGGGGCACCGAAAAGGGGCAGAAGATTTTCATCCGAATGATGTATATATGAAATGAAATTATTTTAATATAAAATTAAAATTTTAATATAGTTTAATTAATTATTAAATTTAGGTGTATATATTAATTTTTTAAGTAAGAAATTATTTTTTAATTTATTTAGTTATCTAAATTTAAGTTAATTAGAAAAAAAATTATAATTAAAGGATAAAAGAGTGCTTACAGCTCTTATACTAGAAATTTTTTCAATTTGAAAGATTTCACCCATGGGCGGGGGTGTCTATTGACACCCCTTTATATATAAATTGTTACTCTTTTATAAATAATTAATCCCTCTTAAATATCGTTAAAAAATGACAACCCTTAAATAAATTTCTGGCTCTGCCTCTGATTTAACCTCAATCATTTGCTTACCAAACAACCAAAGTAGTTAATTTGACCGATAAAACTTCTAAAAATATTCAAACATCTAATTCCGTTCAGAAAACTATTTACCAAACAGTATCTCAATGTAATACTTGTATTTTGATAAACATATCTAATATAGTATTTGAATTATTATTTTATGTAATATTATATAATCCATGAATTTTTTTGACTGATTTGGCACATACTAATGATGTTAAGCTATATTACATAATAATACATAAAATGATAGTTCAACACCTGTAAATATTAATGTTTTTTAAATGTCATAACAATACATATAATGATGGTTAAGATATCGTATTAGACATTTTTTATAAAGTATAAATGCTACGTCATACGATTAACCATATACACAATTCAGAGAAATTTAATGGTTGATCATTTCATGACAAAAATCCCATTAAAAATAATGCAACACCACGTCAGATTAAGTAAAATGTGTGTTTTGCAGTGTGAGTGGGAAGATGAGTCAATGAGAAGTGGAAGTATGAATCAATCAAATGCAAATGGTGCATTGCTAGTCAGGTTACAAAGTGGTACGTTTTTTTTCTCCATTCAAGATTATTATCTTATACACTAGCGATGAAAATTAAAAATTTTCATAAACGTCTTAGTTTTAGGGTTTAGGGGTTTAGTTTAGGGTGTAGGGTTTAAGATTTTTGTTATAAAAATTTAGAATTTAAGGATACGCTAAATTATAACCATAAACTATAAATTTCAATCACTATCCTTAAAATCAAAACTCATACATTTAAATCCTTAAGCAATACACTTTGCACTAAATTTATAAACCTTAAAAATAAGACACATGTAAAAAAAAATTAATTTTAACCGCTTATGTATCAAATAATTAACCTATAATATAATTCAACTCAAAACCTGGAATGTCAATTACTTTATTGTGAATTGTCATATTTAATCGACACGACATTAATACAGCTTAATTCTGTAGTTGTCCAATCACAATTCCGACACATTTTTAGTGCTGTATTTTCAAATTACTGTTGTTTTTATGCTGTGTCATATTCAACGTGGTTATCATGAAATCCATGTAATTATATTTTAAAAAGCATTTTCATTGTGTTGGACTGACCTGAAAATAATATAGAATTCAAGATTCTCAGAAAACTAAACAAAAATAAAGTATGCTACGTAGTAACTATTAAATCACAAAGAAAAAGTCATACCAAATTTGATCAACCATCCGTATTTTATGGGAACATTTGTGTATTTTTTATAAAACATTTTTATAATTGAAAATTAATATTATTATAGCAGATTGAGTATAATTTAGTGTTGTCGTTAGTACAATATACAAGAAGACGTGAGATCAAACATGCTTAAACATTTAATATTTTATGATTTATGGGCAGGAAGGAGTTTGAATAGTATAGGCATAGAGGTCCATTATAAAGAAAGCTTTATCAACCTAATTTGCTTCGTTCGCAATATTAAAATTCGACTTTAAATACTACTCCATTATTTATGAGATCTAGCGCCTCATCCAACCTAAATAATTTATATTAATGTTATTTTAATATCAATAACTTTAGCGCTGTGTTTATTTATGACCCAAAGCACTATTCTAAGTGTGCAATTAAATCCCACTAATTAAGGGGTAAAAGTGAAATATATATACATTAATGAAAAGGATAGAAAGATAAAACGTAAGGTGCTAATTGGAGGCAGCTTTTTTGATGACTTTACATGCATGGATTAGCTAATGAAACAAACGTTTTTATTTAATTATTAAACTGATAGCTTAAACAACAAAAGCCGTAGAATTAAAAAGATTAATTAAAATAGTAATATGACCTAATCACTGAGTTGTTCCATTGTTGTGAAACTTGTTCCACCCCCACCTGCAAACTCCATGGAATTTGACCTAACCAAACAATTCTTTATTTTATTAGCAACAAAGCCAATTACGTGAAATCCCATGTTCCAAACTCTGCCTTCCAAGGTAGGTAGGCGTTGCAAGGAATTTTACTCGTAAACCGGATAAATTATTAGATAGACTCGGTTCACCACGTCATATATAGTTTATTTAATAATATTTATTAATTTTAGGTCATTAATGGTCTCAATCAATAAAAACCACTTATTTTATTAATTTTTTTTATATTATATTTTTATCAAGTGAAGATTCACTTGGTAAAAAAATAGTAATTTAATATAAAAGTAAATATGAGTTAATATTCACTTGGTAAAAACATAACATGAAAATAATAATGAAATGAGTGTTTTTATTGGTTGAGAGCTTGTATGATGCGGCGAGACGAAATTATGATAAATTTTTTCTATTTCAGTATAATTTATAAGTAACTACGGAACTACCTACTTCTTAATTACACGTAGGAAATAGGTGAAGATTCACCTTAAAAAAATAAGATGGAAAAATTTTATTGGGTGAGACCATGAATAAGTCATGTTCATTTAATAATTTTTTTCAAATTTTTTAAATGAGTTATTTTGGAGATAGTGACACGTTAAATCACTAACAGATTGATATGACAAATGAAATGTGGCGGATTATTGATGTATCGTGTCATTAATTGAAAATCATTAAAATAAATAACATATAAAAAATCGTTATATATTTTTAGTATTTTTTTACAAGATTTTCAATTTTTTTGAATAATTGTACATATGGTTAATTTGGTTAGATATTCCCCTTTGAGAATTATCTGAAAAAATACTCTCCTTTAAAAAATATTTGGAGTGTTTCATATCCTGAGTTTGTATGTTGATGAAAAGGCTATTATTGGTCCCGGTGTAGCACTCAAAAAATAATAATAACGAGTGAAGGTTGTGGGAACTCAAACCTACAATCCTTAGGTAGCAAGCCAGTGACCCAACCATATGAGCTATGCCAGCTCTTGACTATAGAATTGCATCCACTTATTATTAAGTGGATTTTAAAAGGTAAAAAATAATAAAATATCTCAACCATCCCAATTAATGGTTTTTAATTAGGGCCATCTACTCTGCAAGAGAGTAACTAACCTATCGTCTCCCTTACCTCCTTTAACACCTAAATATTGACAATCGTCGATCTCCTTCATTGTCACTCCATCTGTGTCACCACCACCATCAAAGTGACCGTCGCCTATTCTCGATCAAGACCACGACCGCCACTCGCTCTAAATATTCGTTGTGCGTCGTGGAGAGCAGCCGAAAGGTTCGGCAATAACCTAACCCTCCCCTGTCGTTTCAGCTTTCGACGATACCAATGTCGATAGGCGTTCATTCGTCACACCGCTGCCACCCCTGGACTCCCTGTCGCGAGGCGAACAAAATCCTACCGGTTACACAGCCGCTCACTACCGTTTAGCACCTCGTCGAAGATACAACAGTTCGGTTATGTTTTGTCCGATTTGGTAAGTTTGGTAAGTAGTTCGGCCTAAATCTCGAGTTATTTGAGCTATGGATGAGAAAATGTTGACAATGGTGTGATCGGAAGCGTTTTTCGGGAATTTTGGGCTGCGCGTGGGCTTCACGCGCCATCTAAGGCGCTTCCTGGCCGCCTTGGACGGTGGCCGTTGAACCGGCCGGCCTAGACCCGCCTAACCGTAGAACAAGTCGCCTAAATTGGTCCAGCCTAAACCGGCATGCCCTAGTGGTAAACCAATCCCAATGACCGACCCGAGTTGACCCAAACCCGACCTGAGTTTCACCCGTTGACCGAGTCAACCTACTGAGTCAACTCGCCCGAGTTAACCCAATGAGTCAATTCGATCAACCATTGACGTCAGCGTTGACTTTGACCCAAAAGTCAGCTTTTCCCGAACAACTCTATTTTACGTTTTCGACATCCTGAGTCCGATTTTGAAGCCCATTTTGTGAAATTCTAACCCGAAAGCCTCCGGATTGGACCTTGAACTAGAGTTTGCTTATGTATTTTACTAATACATTACTACCTCTTGTATGCTTTATGAACATGTTGATATTCGTTAACACATGCATAAATATGACGAGGGGTACTGTTGATTCTGCTCAAGTCAAATCGAATATGAAAATGAGTATGATAATCTAAATAAGATTGAAATGCTCGAATGAGAAGATTAATAAATCAGAAGAATCTGGAGTTCAATAAGTAATTAATAAGAAAGTTAATCTCCAATCTCGATTAATAGTGTCAAATAATTAAACGTTAAAAATATTTGGATATGAAATTACAAAAATGCCATTGAGATATAAGAATGACTAAATACCCATAGAATTGGAAGGGATCTAGAAATCTACACTAGATATGGTAAAACAACCTAATTCATCTGAAAACCTTGAACTACTAGAAAAGTTATGGTAACAAGATTTAAACCCTCGAGATTGTAAAGTGCTAGGTCTCTTTGAATTTGGAATGAATCTCTGAAGATAGATTTACGGAAAATTATCTGTACGTTTGAATTAATCAAGTGGTTCAAAATACGAAATTGATTGTAAAAGGATTGAAAATACTATTATAGCTAAATTAATCAGAATAATTGTATTGACCAAAAGATTGAAGTATCATCAGGCACCGAAATATCTAATTTAACTGGAATGATGGATAAACCCCTTGGCTAGAATAAGTAATTTTGCCTATGATGAAATTCTGGAAATGTCAATAAAGTTGAAAATGATTGAAATGCCCTTAAGGGTTATGAAGCATGACTCATGTACGTCAATCACTCCTGATACTAATATAAGGTTGGAAGTTTTTCCGCACAAAATATTAGTTCGACTACTCTGTGGCAAGTCATGTGTTGAAATATGAAGGCAACCGTTCAGATATACGATACAATCAGTATTTAAAAATGATACTCGTGAAGTGCATACATCAGAAGGTTTGGTTAGTACTACAAGGTTGGGATATGTTAGTTCGAATGGATTTTGGAGGCTCAGTAAACCGTTCGAAATCCTAAATATTGTAAATCATTATTTTATCATTTGGGCTAAATTACAAAATTGCCCATGGCAGCTGTAAGCACCAAATTTTGACTGTATCAAACACTTAGCCTGAATCAAATTAAACCCAAGTAAGCCCAAACATATCTGAACACATTACATCTTCCCAAAATATCCCTCAGTCAAATTTGATTCATCTGCATCTCCATTCTCACGAAAATCTCTCAAGATCTCATAGTCAAACTAAACTAACCACTCTTGAATATCTCAACCCACGTTTTCACAATATATGAGTTTTTATTATGCTGAAGCAATTACCCCTTAGAGTTCTTTGCAAATTCCACCGCCACTCATCTAAGCCATCGACATTAGTATAATGTTCTCTATGCTCATCTACAAAAACCAAACCATAAACAACGAAAAGAGTTGAAGTGAGAAGTAAATCAGGAAGGAGAAAAAAGCAAGAGAAAAAAGTGCATTTACTCTTGAGTCTAAAGCTAGTTGCTGATGATCAGAGTCTTCTTTCAGCAATCTGAATGGTGAAGACAAAGCACTGACCATAGAGAATAACATATCTCAATTTCAGTCCGATCCGACGGTGAATTTGAAAGATTGGAGCTATAAGAGACGAAGAGTTTTAGCCATATTTGTGAGCTTTGAAGCACATTTTGCTGAAACAGTCATCAGGTTCGAACTCATGGCATTGAGACGAGTCCTCTACTGTAATTTTGAGTCGAACGATCGTCTTCGACTGTCGACAATGACGACGCAAGCGGTGGCCGGAGATGGTGGCTCACAATGGCAGTGACGATATGAATTGAGAGAGATGAGAGAGCTCTCTGTTTAATTTAAAATGAAAGAATAAAATTAATTAACGCGATTTAAACACCGTTTTGGATGCCTTATATACGTCGATTTTTACACTATTTTGAATAGAAACATCACTACTATGAGATAAAAGATCAAAATCATGAAAAATTATCCCCAAGACCATGCAAATTAACTCTAAACAACCTTATCCGAAATTGTATAAACAACAGATTTACGCAAAAGTCGCGTTCTGCAGACCTAGTTTTGGTGGGTGACTAATTTTTATTTTTCAGATTAAATAATATATTTTTACGATTTCATTTGAGTGCAGTTAAAAAATGATTTCATTTGAGTTTCATGTCATTTAGTTTGCTTCTTTCCTTGTGTTGGTATCGATTGATTTAATGGCACTATATTTAGTAAATTCTTTAAAATATTACTGTAACTGATACATCCATTACCATAATCCAGTAATCCACCTTTCTGTTTTTATTTTGAAAAATATGTTTATATGAAAAAAAATTAACACAAACGTGAGTGGTTTGGGAAGTTTATAAATAAAAGGATTAAGGGTACCAAAGGCTCTTGAACTTTAAAAAAAAAAATTAATTAAGTTCTAAATGTTTTTTTTGCACTCAATGTCACCCTCAAACCTCAAAATTTAACCAATCTAACCCTTTAACCCACGGAATCCGTCATTGACCGACGAAATTTGTTAAATACTTAAACATGGGCCGTTTATATGCCACCTCACCTGCCAAATATTAAAAATTTATTTATAAACTAATGACGTGGATTAAAAACGCCGACGTGAATTAAAAAATATTAAAAAAAACAAAACACTTATTAAATCTTAACCCTAACATTATATCCTTCCAAAACTTGAAATCCAGAAAATGAAATCTGCAGGTTTAGTGAACACCCATTTTAATTTTTCTCTCTCTTGCATATCGTGAAATTCTCATGGCTTGATTGTAAGATATTAATAGGTGAGTATTCAAATTTCATTTTTTCCTAATCAGTTATCTCTCTCACATCTCGCGTCTATCGCCATTATTGGGAAATACAGGTTTTGAAGATGACGATCTCGGCTAGTTCATCAAACTAAGGAGAAGTTGTGTTTTTTGATTGCGGTCTAAAATGTCGTATGTGGACAACATGAAAAAAGAAAAATGCTGGAAGAAGATTCTTCGGTTGTTCAAATTATAAAAATTCTGACTGTAATTTTTTAGGTGGTGTGATGAAGATATGTCTGATAGAACAATTTTTTTTATAAACAAATTGAAAAAAAGAAAATGATGAGTTAAGGAAAGTGAGTCGACCTAATGAGGAAGTTCAACAAATGAAGCTGGAATTGAAATTTATGCAGAAATAACTGGTTTTAGCTATCGAACATGCTCATACATTTAGGAAGAAATCAACACTGTTTTACACCGGTGTAAATCAGTTCTTTAATTTACTAAACAATCAACACTGTTTTACACCGGTGTAAATCAGTTATTTAATTTACTAAACAATCAACACTATCTTATACCGATATAAATCAGTTCATAAACAATTACTTTTGTGTTTAACCAATATTGTTCATGTTCCATTAAAAAAGATTGTTCACAATTCTTAATCCATTCATAAAAATGCATATTGAACATCTTTGTTATTTCTTCCTAAATGTATGAGCATGTTCGATAGCTAAAACCAGTTATTTCTGCATCAATTCTAATTCCAGCTTCATTTGTTGAACTTCCTCATTAGGTCGACTCACTTTCCTTAACTCATCATTTTCTTTTTTTTTTCAATTTGTTTATAATAAATTTTGCTCTATTAGACATATCTTCATCACACCACCTAAAAAATTACAGTCAAAATTTTTATAATTTGAACAACCGAAGAATTTTCTTTCAGCATTTTTCCTTTTTCATGTTGTCCACATACGACATTTTAGACCGCAATCACAAAACACAACTTCTCCTTAGTTTGATGAACTAGCCGAGATCGTCATCTTCAAAACTTGTATTTCCCAATAATGGCGATAGACGCGAGATGTGAGAGAGAGATAACTGATTAGGAAAAAATAAAATTTGAATACTCAGCTATTAAGATCTTACAATCAAGCCAGGAGAATTTCAGGATATGCAAGAGAGAAAAAAATCAAAATGGGTGTTCACTAAACCTGCAGATTTCACTTTCTGGATTTCAAGTTTTGGAAGGATATAATGCTAGGGTTAAGATTTAATAAGTGTTTTATTTTTTTTAATATTTTTTAATCCACGTCAGCGTTTTTAATACACGTCATTAGTTTATAAATAAATGTTTAATATTTGGCAGGTGATGTGGCATATAAACGGCCCATGTTTAAGAATTTAACAGATTCTGTCGGTCAATGACGGATTCCGTCGGTCAAAGGGTTAGATTGGTTAAATTTTGAGGTTTGAGGGTGACATTGAGTGCAAAACAACATTAAGGGCTTAATTGATTTTTTTAAAAAAGTTCAGGGGCCTTTAGTACCCATAAGCCTAAATAAAAACACATTTTTAATTTTTTATTTATAAAAACACAATTTATTATTTCGTATTTTTTTATTTTATATCTTTATTAAATGATACAGTCGGTGTATCTTTTATGTTCGTTTTACAATCGATACAACCTAATGTTTCAAGATTCGAAGTTGTCTCTCCATCAATATTATATCTAAAGATTGAACGAGTCTGAACAGAGACAAAGACAAAACTTCATAAAACTGGGTTTTATGCAAATAGGAAATCAATGACACCAACAATAGTTTATGAATTAAAATGGGGGAAATTAATCAAATCATATTCCAAGGCTGAAGTAAGTGTTGAGAGACAATGTAAGCTTGTTAATGCAGGAAAGAAGATTTGTTGGTAGAGTGCTGGATTCTTAGTTTTATTGATCTCGGTTCAAATCAAGACGACCTTAAATATCGAATATTATAACATATAACAGGTAAATGATCACAATTTACTAATAAATGACTTTAGAAACCAATGCTTAGTAATTCAATCATTAACAAACTTCTAAGAGTTGTGATGAACCAAAGGGGTAATTCAAATTGGATATGAAGCTACATTGTGTGAGAAAAATAAGCTAAAGAATCAAACTTTCTGAGAACAAAGAAATGTATAGAGCAGATGTTAAGCTACACTTTAGTATTTTAACCCATGTCAAAACTCGAAAACATGAGCATTTGAGGTCCTAAATATAGTCAATTCAACAACCCTAAGGTAAACTGTGGATGCCTGCATCGAGTTCGAATTGGCCTAATGCATATTTAGCTACACTAGTGTTTTAACTCGTTCCTGAACTCGAAAAGACTGGCATTTTAGCACCTAAAAGTGTACAATTCAACTTAACACCAAAGCTGAACTATAACAAACAACTTACAACAACAAAGTTTAAGTTTCAAGTGAGCTAACTAATGCATTCTCCATACCATATTCTTGAGAATCCTGAAAAAAGCTGAGGCCTGCGTCGAGTTCTAATCGGCGAAATTCATCATCTTTCATAAAGAGCTTCAGCTTCTGCTTGCACAACTGCAATTGGTTTTCCAAAGGACTCCTCTCTGATTCATGTTTCATTACAATCCATTGCAGTGATTCAATGACTTGTTGATCATACTCGTGCTTCTGTTCTGCCACTCTCTTGAACTGATTAGCATCCATTTCCACCAAACTTTTCTCGTTCTGAAGGCGCAAAATCATGGTCATAGCCTCCTCCGCGGCAGATGAAGCGGCGAGCCTCTCATTCTCGAGATCTTGATAAGCGGCTTTTGTTCTTCTCCTTTCGATTTTAACCAATTTCCTCAGTGCCATTACATCGAATTCTTCGTCTTCGGGACAACATTCTTTTTCCTTCTCATCAGTAACCTCTTCTATAGCATATTTAGCTTCGAAATCAGTATCTTTCTTCACAATGTCTTTGCAATCATCTATAGGTTTCCTAACATTCGAATCAAAATGTTCGTTCGCCTCATGTTTCGAACGAATCCCGCCTCTCGAATCATTCGATTTCCCTCTAGCATCACATAGAAATTGAAGTATACCCTTATTGCACAAACCAAATTGCAAAACCTTAAACCCCAGACCAAACACCAAAACCAGCCCCAACACATTGAAAACATGCGAGAAACGACCAAACACCAAAAACCCAAATCCGAAAAACTCATTTCCGGAAAACAGAAACTTCAAACATGAAGCACAATCCATCACAAAAGTCCCCAAGAAAACCTGTAAAAACCCCTTATGCAACTCAATAACAGAGCAGACAATCACCAACAAATAAAACCGACCCAGAATCTGCATGTGGGTCCAATTTACGCCGTTCCACTCTTATCTATACACCCTTTTTAACAAATATCTTGAAAGTCTCAAAAGGCTTGCAACATAAGCAACTAAACAGGTGATTCAGAATTTCAGATTTCACCCCAAGTTTTGATTTTTTTTTTCCTGGGGTGCTCTTCGTTTAGAATAATTTCACAAACAATGTAAAAACACTGACCTTCTACAACGGAGAAGAAGACCCATCGTTGTAAAGCATCGTTTTTTGGTGGAGGAAAATAGAGGGATTGTTGTTTATAGAGTGATGGCAGTTGTTTAGTAGAAGTGCGGATTCTATCGGGAACTGTGAAAGGGGACCGGGGGGAAGAAGCTAAGAAAAACGAGGGGGTTTTATTTAGTAGGAAATTCACGTGGGTAGAGAGTGGGAAAAAAATTGATGCATAAATATCTTACAATGAAAAAATAGATAAATAAAGAATTGTGTTGAAACAGAATTTTCTGTTGATATAGAGTTTGGATTCTATCATTAAATACCCTCTATTCTTATCCTTAGATAATAAAAAAAATAGAAATACATTGTTAGATCTGTTAACACAATTAGTGTAGTTCAGTTTTGTAGGCATTTTTTCTCTCAATTTAATAAATTTAACTTCTGTTATTAGTTCAAAAATACAAATTATTTTAAGGATATACAGTATTTTTAGTATGATGAGGCACTAGATGTCTTAAGCAATGTTATGGATGGAGTAAATTTAGTTAAAAGGTCACACTTTAATAGGTCTCTACAATATTTGATTTAGATTAGTTAGCCAATAGATTAAATATTGATGGTTAAACAAAAAAAATCACATATTAACTATTAATATACAATATGAATTATTTGTTTATTTCTTAAAATGATTTTTAATTGATATTTACTTTTTTTATCATATGTATAATTAAATTAACATATTTAATTGTTTTATTATATTATTTTAATTACTTATTTTATAAGAATAATAATTGATATTTAATTATATCTAAAGTTTCCAAAAATATCACACGTATAATTTTTTAAAAAAATCATATTCAATATTTGTATTATTCAAGAGAAGCTACCTTGTAATCACATCATCATATTAAAAAAATATTAATATTAATTATTTAATATACCTTATTATATCCATAAAATTAATCTGTGCATACAAATTAATTAAATTTATAGGGTAAACTACAACGGAGGTCACTCAATTATGAGTAAGGTTACATTTAGGTCACCAAATTATTAAATGTTACATTTGAGTCACTCAATTGGGAAAGGTTACATTTGGGTCACCCTTCATATTTTTAAAAAATATCAATTTAGTCATTTTCTTCCAAATCAGTTGTATAGCATCGTTTACACTAGAACACTTCATTTGAAATCATTAATTAATCTAATACACAAATTGATATATATTTTTTAAATATAAAAGGTAACCCAAATATAATATTACCCATAATTGAGTGACCCAAGTGTAACTTTTAATAATTAGGTGACCCAAATGTAATCTTACCCATAATTGAGTAACCCAAATGTAACTTTTAATAATTGAGTGACCCAAATATAACTTAACCCATAAATGAGTGATCTCTATTGTAGTTTACCCAAATTTATATTAGTTTCTTTTCTCAATCTATTCACTGCAAATCGAGTGAGTAATCATCCTCTATGGTTTTGTTGATTCATATAGGGGTAGACATTGAACACAATTTTTAAAATTACTTCATACCCAAGATGAGGAACGAACCCTCGGGCTTCAACCACTTGTTAAGGTAGGAAAGAATCTTAAAATTTATAATAGTTTTTAGAGTTAGCTTTGAAGCATAAATTAGCTTTGGAGTCAATATAGATATTAGATCTAAGGACATAGTTAGGGTCAAACATTGCGAGGAGCAAGAGTTTATCATGTCTTTAAATTTATGAGTCGAGAAGGACAAATTTTTTATTTAACTAATATTTAAACTAAAAAAAACTAAAAATACTATTATACCGAAAATTTTAGAGGAGCAACAACTCTTATCATCCTGTTAATGACTTCGAGACTAATTCAATCGATCAATTTGTTGATAAATCTTTTAACTCTAAATACATCGTTTGACAAAAAATTTATAGCGAATCAATTACAAATACTAAAATGGATGGAGTCAATGTTCGAATCCAATTGGAGAACACATTGTTAATAAAGTTGGTGATACAATAAAAGATTTCGGTTGAAATGAAGTTTCAATTGATAATAAATGATTTTTTTTGGTTAAAAATAAAGAATATATATATTATTTAACATCATCGATAGAAATTACACGATAAAGAAAAAAGAAAAAAAAACTTTAATATTAATAGGTATTAAATCTTAATAATAAAGTACATTAAAATTATATTTAATACATAACTATCTATCGTAAATAAATATTAATAACATATGTGGGTTTGTTTTATATCAATCTAACATTTTATTAATATATATTACCAAAGATATTTTTATTTAAAACTCCTAATTTCTAACTATCCGTCGAGGGCAAGTAGTAGGACCAAGAAATTCAGTGCTGGCATTCTTTTCATGCCAGATCCGAACATTTTCTACCGACTATAAATTAAGTATATATTAATATTTCACGTAAAGAAATACGTTTAAAATTTTTATATTATGAATAATTATCGGTAGAATAATAAATTACATATATAATCCTTATCAAATGCATATTTGTTTTTTAGACTTGTGTATTTTAATTATTTAATTTAAATTTTATATAATATTTATTAACATTTGTATAATATTTATATAATATTTATTAACATTTAAAGACAAAATAATTTATCAACAACCGGTTAGTCTAAGGAATCAGGTGATGGATTTCTTAAGCAAGGTAGGAGTTTGAATCCTAACGTTGTGAATATAAAAATTAGGTTGAAAAGGATGTCTTCATAATAAGCCTATGTAAAATTCGATTTGAATTAGTCGGTAAATGAGTCAAATATCGTGGTTAATTAAAAAAAAATAGTTTGACTAAGCTTATAGTAGACTGACAATGAATATCATTTTAGTTTGTTAGGTTCTTCCTAACAACCAGAGAGCACATAAATAAAGAAATATAGAAGAAGAAGAGAAAATGATTTAGATTAAGAAAAATAATTTTTCTAACAGAATTTTCACACCCAGCTATGCAACCTAAGGTTCTTCTTTATTCTAGTCTCGTCTCAGTATAAGACAAAATCCGTTAACGTCGAGGGTAATTTCCTATCTCTAATATTCCTGCGAGTCTCATGCAATACCGTTGGTGCCTGATCCTCCTTGTCCTTGCCTTGCTGACTCATCGATGCCACCTCAACTTTGCTGCTCGTGACATTGCCTTCCCCATTTTGAAGAACCTTGTCCTCAAGGTTCAGCTCATCAATTCCAGCCCTTGTTTCCAAAGTCTCCTCCATCAATGGCAGAGGCGTGATTTGCTGCAATGGTTGTCCTCTACAGGGTTTCAACTGGGAAATATGAAAAATAGGATGGATACGGGTGGATGCTGGCAAATCTAGTTTGTAGGCTACTGTGCCAACCCGTTTCAGCACTCGATAGGGTCCAAAGAATCGTGGACTCAACTTCTGATGACGTCGCAGTCTAAGTGAGACTTGTCGGTATGGTTGTAGCCTCACAAATTGTAACCCCCTCGTCCCAGTCTGGCCGGATGACCGGTCCAAAAGGGCTACACGGGGAAAACCGAGTGAAAACCCCTAAAGGATTCCCCCTCGGTTAGCAACCCTATTTTTTTCATTTTTTTATCTTGTCTAGATGAGTAATTAATCCTAAGTGATCAAACAGCGGAACAACATTCACGGGGCAATCAGACGAACCCAAAACATCATTTAACAACCAAATTTTTAACTTAACTGTAGGCGGTATCGATACACCTAAGGGGTGTATCGATACACCTTGACTAGGTCAAAAAGTCAAAGTCAGCCCGTGGAGGTCGTATCGATACACCCAAGGAGTGTATCGATACCCTCCCAAAAGGTTGACTTCTTACAGTCAACGCTAAGACGACCGTATCGATACGCCAAAGATCGGTATCGATACCAAGTTGGACAGTGGCTCCAGTGACCAAAATGGTATCGATACGCCTCCCCGCGTATCGGAACGAAAGGCTTGGAATAAGAAGGCCGTATCGATACGGGTCTAACCGTATCGATACCCCTGCTCTGCAACTCCTCCTTTCACTACTTGGTAACTTCATACAAGGTTCTAGATGCATATTTGGACACTCCTAAGCACACACAATCATACATCCAACAACCCACATTCAGGACTTGACATGAGAGGCATTTAATCTAACAAAAACATACAAATCAAGGCTCCATACAAGTCTACAAGAAGCATACTTAGCAAGCATAAGACATCATTCACAAAGTAGTCAACATAAGGCATACCTAGGCCAACATCATACAAGTTTAGGCATATGCAAATAAACCACATAAGAAGCATAGGTCATGAACCAAGAAGCAAAGCCTAACACACAACACGAGTTTAACAAATTCAAACATAACCTCCTAAGGAGTTTGACTCCAACTCCTAACACTCTACACCCCATTGTCTAGACATTATTACAAAAGCAAACCATACTTAAACTTGCTTGAGAACTCCAAAAGCTCCTCCCTCGCCCGCTCGCCTCCCGAACTCTAACGATCTGCACATTGGAAACAAAAGAGCATAAGCAATCTAGCTTAGTGAGAGAGGCTCTACAAATCACAACATGCAGTTTTCCAAAATACGATTTGTATGCAAGAAGGCAATGGATGCATAAGGGTCTATCTCAACCACAATATTTGGTTTGCACAAGCACAACCAACCTACACTTACGGTGGGACTACACATCACCGTTTCGACTAGTGGGTGTCCAATGGGACTACACATCAAAGTACTACCCTACTAGTCACTACCGGTGGGACTACACAACACCATAGTTAGACCACCATCACGTGAGGCACGAACTCAACACGACTACAACATTAACGACTTAAAATGCATTCAAATAACCACAATGCTTCCACAAACAATATATCACAACACATGAGAGTAGAGAGGCTTACACACGGGTTTAGGTGACCTCTCAAGGTTCCACCCAAACCCCAAAGGGATCCATATTGAGCACAATGTAAAGACCAGTAAATCTACTCACCGTTGCTACCCAAGAGAAGATCGAAGACCAAGCTCAAGACTCCGAAATCCCCGGATTTGTCCCCGAAGCTTCTCCAACCAAAATTCTCGCCTCTAGCCATTCCAACACCAAGCAAATAATCTCAAATCAGTCCATGTACTAAAATACTCAACTCGGATTACATACCAATTACAAGATATCAATTTTTCCATTGAAAACAAACCCAAAGTTCCAAAATACGAGCAGCCCTCAAGTACCCCTTAAACCATTGATTTCAACCTTCAAACTACTCCCTAAAGCTTTCAAAACAATGCTTACATATACCCTAACCATTGGCCCTCTCATTTCTACATAGAACACCCCCATATCTCAACCCAAGACCTCCCTAAAACCTCCCTAAAACCCAAGTCCGGGAATTTAACAAAACTCTTTAAAAAATCATAAAAATTGGACCTTAAGCTTCCCAAACCACATGTCCATCATCAATCACTTAAAACATTAAGTCAAGAACATTAAAGACACCATTTTTACATCCACACTTCCAAAAACTCCTATTTCAAAACATGGGTGAAAATGAAAAATAGTAGTACTTCCAAAGAGGGGAAAGGGAGAGGAAGTCAAAAACGTCCATACCTTTGAGGAAACTTCAAAAATGAGTGAGCTATAGAATGGAATAGTGATTCAAGAGGGAGAGGGGTTTTTGTCGTTCAAGTGGATATTGGGGGGAAGAAGATGACTCCAATAAAACATTATTTTAGGTTGGTTTTAAAAATCAAAGGTCCAAAGACCTAAATGCCCTTAATGAAATAAGATAACTACAAAGGATGACACCCATTGCTATTTGGGTTTGTTTAGAAAATGGCCCAATTAAATTTTACATGTCTTAAAAACCCAGGGCCCAAGCTATTATTTTATTATTTAAAATTTGGAACCGAAACCCGAACTATTTTTAAATTATTATTTTCACCCGACCCCCGAATCCGGGTGTTACACAAATGCCCATGATCCTTCCTCCAGCTCAAGCTCTCGTCGATGTTTGTCGGCTTGATTTTTCATTCTATTTTGTGCTTGCACCAAGTTCCGTTTTAGTTCCCTCAACAGCGCATCACACTCTTATAAGTCCCTCACCACTTGCTCATTTGCTGAACTCCCATCCAAATAATTCACAATCGTTGAGGGGTCGCGCCCGTACAAGGCTTTGAACGGAGTCATACCTGCCGAAGCTTGATACGCCGTATTATACCAATATTCTGCCTATGCCAAATACTTCTCCCATTGAGTAGGTTCATTCCCCGCCAAGCAACGCAAATACATCTCAAGGCACCTATTCAAAGTTTCGGTTTGCCCATCCATTTGGGGGTGATAGGCTGAGCTCATACACATTTCCGTACCTTGTAATCGAAGCATCTCCTTCCATAACTCGCTTACAAAGATCCTGTCTCGATCACTCGCCATTGACTTAGGAATTCCATGTAGTTTTATCACGCCCTGGACTAGCACTTTGGCCACAAATTCTGCATTGAAGTGTCGAGGGAGTGCAAAAAAATGACCATATTTAGTTAGTCGATCCACGACTACCAATATCGCTTTCTTCCCGTTAGATTTTGGCAGACCCGTGATGAAATCCAAGGCAATATCCTCAAAGACTTGATTCGGAATGTTTAGAGGTTGGAGTAGCCCAGATGGAGACAAACTATCACTCTTCATTCGTTGGCAAATTTGGCACTCACGAACAAACTGTCGAACGTCCTTTCGCATTGCCTTCCAATAAAAATTGGCCGATAAGCGATGAAAGGTTCGGAGTGTACCAGCATGTCCACCAATGGTCGAGTCATGAAATTCCCTTAGTATTCGATGACGTAAGGCGACCTCGTTTGGTACCACAATTCGCCCTCGAAAAAGCAATATCCCTTCTTGTGCACTAAATCCTGGTTGCGTGGTGTCTCCTTTTGCTAACTGATCGCGAATGGCTTGTAATTCAGAATCCTTCTTTGTGGCTGCACGTATATCCTCAATTATGCCCACTGTCAAAACTGAAACTGCCATTAAACTCGCACTTTCTTCCCTAGACAAAGCATCAGCTACGACATTCATCTTCCCAGGATGATACCGAATCTCGAAATCATACCCAATGAGCTTCGCTAACCAACGTTGTTTCTCGGGAGTTTGGATCGTTTGTTGGGTCAGTTCTCGGAGAGATTTCTGATCGGTGAGTACAGTAAACTTCCTTCCCAACAGATATTGCCTCCATTTTCCAACGGCTTGGGTAATGGCGAACATCTCACGATGGTAAGTCGATGCACCCTGCATCCGTGGGCTTAGTTTTTGGCTAAAGTACGCCAAGGGCCTGCTGTCCTGTGTAAGCACCGCACCTATTCCCACTCCGGACGCATCCGTCTCCACAAAAAATTCTTTATCGAAGCAGGGCAGCCCCAACATTGGTGCCTTGGTGAGTAACACTTTTAGATTGTCAAAAGCCTCTTGAGCCGTCGAGGTCCATTCAAATCGATCACCCTTGCGTAACAAATCTGAAATTGGTGCAACAATAGTCGCAAACCCCTTGATGAATCGTCTGTAATACCCCACAATGCCAAGAAATCCTCTCACTTCTTTGATGTTCTTAGGAACGGGCCATGCTCGGATAGCTCTAATCTTTTCTGGATCCATCGCCAAACTTCCCCTCGATACAATGTGTCCCAAGTAATCAACTGATTCTTACCCAAAAGTACACTTTGATCGCTTGGCAACAAAACCATTGTCGAGCAGCACCTGAAATACTAATCTGAGATGCTGTAAGTGATCTTGCCAAGTCTTGCTAAACACCAAAATGTCATCCAAGAAGATGAGTACAAATTTCCGCAAGTAGGGCTTGAAAATTCCATTCATCGTTGCTTGAAATGTTGAGGGTGCGTTTGTTAATCCAAACGACATTACGAGAAATTCGTAGTGCCCCTCATGGGTTCGAAAGGTCGTTTTCGGCACATCATCGGCCTTTACCCTGATCTGGTGATATCTTGCCAGTAAATTCATCTTAGAGAAATATTGTGAGTCACCTAATTCATCAAATAGCTCATCCGCAGTAGGTATGGGGAACTTATCTTTGATTGTTATCGCATTGAGAGCCCGATAATCAACGCAAAAACACCACGTTCCATCTTTCTTTTTCACTAGGAGAACCGGCGAGGAAAAAGGGTTGTTTCTCCTTTGTATCGACTGGTTCTTTAACATATGCTGCACTTGTCGTTCGATCTCATCCTTTTAGAAATGGGGATAGCGATACGGACGTACATTAACTGGTTTCGCCCCTGGCTCTAAGTGAATTGCGTGATCATTGTCCCTTACTGGAGGCAAACCCTTTGGTATGTCAAAAATCTGGTTGAACTCTGTCAACAGTTGCAGCAAATCTTCTCGACTCTCACTGTCCTCAACCTTGTTTTCTTCCTGTAATTGCAAGCGAAAATATTCAGCCACTCCTTGAGTGTCATTGAATCTGCGCAATGTCTGGAGTTGTACTGGTTGTGGTCCCATCAACGATTCGCCTTGCCATTGATGATCAACGCCCCCTTATCGAAACTCAAACGTTAACTTGGCAAAGTCCATAATAACCGGCCCTAAAGTAGCCATCCATGCGACCCCAAGGACCATGTCTGTCCCTTCTAACGGCAACACATAAAAATCAGTAGTCAATTCCATACCTTGGACCCCAACCTTTAAATTTTTCACCAATCCTTCACTGCATAGTTTCGCTCCGTTACCCACAAGCACCCGAAAACCCGACGTTGCCGTTATCTGCAAACCTAGGTGCTTTGCAACTCTCGTCTGAACAAAATTATGGGTACTCCCTCCATCTAGTAAAATACAGATTTCGCGACCCAAAACTATCCCTTTTACTCGAATCGTGTTTGGCATATAACATCCGGCGAGGGCGTTAAACGAAACCCATGGTTGCTCCTTCGCATCTTCACTTTCAATCACCATTGTCGGTTCCCTGTCTTCTTTCTCGATTTCGGCCTCATCATCAAAAAGAAACAACTGAGGATTCTTACATTTGTGCCCCGGAACAAATTTCTCATCGCAGTAGTAACATAGCCCCTTCTCCCGCCGTGCTTGGGCTTCTGCGGCTGTTAATTTGCGGGGGTGAAACTGCTGGGACTTGAAAGTATTTTCTGTCGGTGGTGGTTGTCCTGGAAATGTTTTCAATCCCGATGGAGCATATGCAGGCGTGGGTAAAAGAGGAGGCAATTTGGGCCCTCCACTCCGACCCAATACCCGTTTGGCTTCAATCGTTTTGGCCTCGTGGAAACGGGCCACCGCTACCACTTCCTGCATCGTGTTAACCCGACTCACCAACACCTCATTCTTTATATCGACCCGTAAACCCGAAATAAAACATTGTATCAAAAATACCTCAGGCAGGTCACTGGTTCTCAACGCCATCTCTTCAAAGCGGTTCTGATAATCTTCCACCGTAGTTGTCTATGTCAACTTAGTCAATTGACCTTCTGGCGATTCTATTTCTGTGATAGCAAATCGCTTTCGTATAGCTTCGATCAAATGATCCCAACCGGCCAGTTGTTGGCGGCGCTGCATCCACCGAAACCAACGCTTGGCGATGCCTTCCATTCGAAACGACACCATAGTCACACGATGGTGGTCCTCCGTGTTATAGAACTCAAAAAAATCTTGGGCCGATGCGATCCACTCCTCAGGGTCCTTTCCGGTAAAAAGAGGGAGTTCGACAAGAGCTGGTTTCGGAGGAAACGGAAACCCTTCGTCACTGTCGTCACGGATCTTTTCCTTTCCCCTTGTTCCCTTGGTACCACTCAGCGCTTCGTGAGCCACTGTCGCTTGAGAGGACTGGCCTAGTTGTTCCGAAATGGACGTAAGCTGTTGCAACACAGCTTGGAGCGCCTGTGCGTTCTCGTTGGTAGTGGTCTGGAGAGCTGCCAGTGTCTGTTCATGGCGGGCGGACACGTCTTGCAAGGTACGAATGGCTTCAGTATTGTTCACCATGTTTTAGAAACAATGAAAGCACCAACTGTTAGGTTCTTCCTAACAACCAGAGAGCACATAAATAAAGAAATATAGAAGAAGAAGAAGAGAAAATGATTTAGATTAAGAAGAATAAGTTTTTTTAACAGAATTTTCACACCCAGCTATGCAACCTAAGGTTCTTCTTTATTCTAGTCTCGTCTCAGTATAAGACAAAATTTGTTAACGCCGAGGGTAATTTCCTATCTCTAATATTCCTGCGAGTCTCCTGCAATACCGTTTGTGCCTGATCCTCCTTGTCCTTGCCTTGCTGACTCATCGATGCCACCTCAACTTTGCTGGTCGTGACATAGTTCTGGTTGATTTTAAGTTATGGATTTAAATTTTGGTCATTACCAACTTTTTTGTCTCTTATTTAAAAAAAGAAAAATGTTTTAATATTTTTCTAACCGGTTGATGTTGAATTTATTCGTGTCATTTATTTAATCATGTACTTTATATCCAAATTAAAAAAAATCATCACACGTACTGATTAACTTTGAAGAATTAGAAAATTAACGTAACTAACAATAAATGTCGGGTGTAATAACAAATACATTGTTTTTTTTTTTAAAAAAAAATAAAGCTTAAACTTTAAAAATAATATTATTAAAAGAGAGTCACTAATTTCAAATATAAACAATAAAACGCACTGCACCCAAAAAAATAACTTAACAAATAAGTAAAACGACAGTTCAACTTTCGGAGAAAAGTTTTGTTGGTTTGGACCCGATAAATTTGTTTCCTCGAAACTTGATGGCAAGGACTAACTGATTTTATTGTTTGAATGAAACTGATTTTTTGTTATCATATGGACTAACTAATATTATAATGTCAACAAAGTTTAGTATTCACATGTTCTTGAGTTTTAAATATTTAAAGTGAAAAAAATCATAATTAATTATTTAAAAAAATTATATTCCAATGAATTAATATTGGTATAATAATAATTTTAGTCCTTAAAACATATGTATTCTTTTAATTTCATTCTAATTTAAAAATAATTCAATAATTTTAACCCCTTTCATATTAAAAAATTCTATGAGTGAAGTGATTATATCTAACAGATACCATTAAGGTCTTAATGAGGAATATAAATCTTCTGCCTCATTTCGGTGCCCTTATATATGCTCCAACACTAAAAAAAGTAAATTTAGAGTTAGAGTTATAGTTTAAGATGTATGATTTAATGTTTAGGTTTTAAGATTTGTGATTTAGAATTTAGAAATTAGGGATAATGCAGGGTTTAGTTTTTAATGTTGTGACATAAATAGGGCACTAAAAGTGATAGAGGATTTTTGTTTCATAATGTGTATGTTTCATTAGTTTGTCAGTTGTCCAATAGTGAAGTGAGTGTGTCTATTGAGCTATCATATCTGCCGATTATCGAGCTGATGGGCAATAGCATGAAGTGTGACAAGTGATCAGATGACATGTCAATAAAGTGTGGTGTTAAATTTTTTAAATATGAAGGGTTAAATTTATTTTTAAATATAATCAAATTAATAAAATATATAATTTTTAAGACTAAAATTTCTATTATACCAAGCTATGTTTTAATTTTAATCACAAAGTGACATATATACCCATAATTTTAATTAAATGAGTAAATTTTATTTTTAAAATAATTTATTTATTACTGAACATATACTTAAATCACATGTGATGTAATTTACCAAAATACGAAACCATTCTTTGAATCCTCTAATAACTTTGTTGGCGGGGGAGCATTGACCCACCACGCAAAGTCTAAACGAAATTGAGGGAACCCGAAAACCCTTACGAAATGAGTTTTTCATCTTCTTCCAATTATTTTTTCAATTATTTAGATTTTTTAATTATGAGTGTCGAGATGGGATGATGAACAGAAAAGGAATTTTTGGAATCAAATTATTATAATTTTTAAATATAGATATTTAAATATATTAATTTATTTAGAACTAAAAATAAATTAATGAAATGTATAAATTTTAATACTAAAACTATTATTATATCATACCACATTATCATTTTTGTTTAAATTTTCACATCTAATGTTTAAAATGAAATGAAAACATAACGTTAGTGACTAAAATGTCAAAGTTAAATGTTAGACGACAATAACAAAAATATAATAATAATTGGATGATTAAATAAATTGTTCACGCTATATTTTCTAAACGGCGGGCGTTTGGTGGGCGAATTTGTGACTTGATGCTGGTTATAACAGACTAACAGTACTATAATATTATAATGCTTGGTCAATGGATTAGCAGTTTTCTTCCCTTTCTAGAATATGCTTTTTTTAAGATAAAAAAATTAGTTTGACCAAAAAAATTCACTTTCTTGAAAAGGAAATTTTTTGTGCACGGGTCATAAGCATCTCATTTTTAACGTTTAGTTATAAAATTTTAAGATTTTAATGTTTGAGGTTAGATTTTAAAGTTTGAGATTGTATGATTTAAGTTTTAGAATGTAAGGTTTAAAATTTAAAGGGTTATTTGATTTATAGAAAAGATTATTACTATAAGTAATTATCTTTTTTCGGAAATTTTATTCTCATGTTTGGTTTGTATGTATTCCCATCATACCGAAAAAAATAATACCAACAATAGCGCTTTTTTGACAAAATTTTAGAAATGTGATTCTCATCCATTCCTTAAGTATTTGTCGATTCCTGTCATTTTAGACCAAAATACTCTTAAAATAATGAAGGTTTTTTATATTAGTTCATTTGTTGCATATTCTTTTTGCTTAAATGTCAAACTGGCCCTCAACGAAAAATAAAAATCAATCAAGCCCTTATGAAAATTTTGCACCAAATTTAGCCATTATAATTCAAATTACACCCAATTTGGCCCCTCCGTTAGTTTGATCTCGTTGACCGTCAATGCTCTCTAACAGTCAAAATACAGACGGGCACATGGCATACTCTGGACGTGACATGTCATCAAAATCGATTTTTTTTTTAAAAAAATCTAAAAAATTCTTAGAAAATCTACAAAATAATAAAAATTTATAAAAAATATTAATTTAATTTAATTTAACGCATTTTCTTTTTTTAATAAAAAATATAAAATATTTTTTCTTTTCTAAAAACCTCCAAAGTTTCATTTCTTAAAAAAACCTCATAAATCCTTAAATCAAACATTAGCACCGATTCAACCACTGACCACTCCCAGTCATAGGAAAATCCTCGTTCTCTCTCAAATATTTCTTCTCACTAGCACCGTCACCAGTCACAGTACCAACAACTTCCATCGTTAATTAGTCTGATTTGAGGAGTTGAGAATGTACGTTTAGGTTTTAGGGTTAGGATTTTAAAAATTTTGGCATTTTGAAAATTTTTGAATTTTTGGGATTTTATAATTAAAAATACATTTTTAAAAAAAATAATACAAATTTTAAATATTATTCCATTATAAATATTTATATATTTTTTTAATAATTATTACAATTACTTATATTTTTTATTTTAAGTAAAAAATTTATGATTTTATACATAATTTTAATTTTTTACACATTTAAGTATTTTTATATATTTTTATTGTATTTTTTAAATACTTTATATATTTTTTATAATTTTAAATATTTTTCAGATTTTTTTAATATTTTTTAATTTTAAATACATTATATTATAATTTTATTTTTTTGTTTTTAAATGGTTATTTACGATTTTGATGATGTGGTGCATTTAGAGTGTGCCAAGTGTCACCATCATAATAACTACTTTTGAGTTAACGATTAACTTAAAGGAATGACTAAATTGATCGTAATTTGAATATTGAGGCCCTGATTGATCGTAATTTAAATTTTGAGGGCTCAATTTAGTGAATTTTTTTTATAAGGGCTTAATTAATTTTTTTGATTTTTTGTTGTGGGCTAATTTGACCTTTAAGTCTATTTTTTTACTAGATAACTAATTGTTTGGGGTGTAAATTTATTAAATATTTTTATTTCATGTTATTTAATATTTAAATGGTATTATATATTTAAATAGTGTTTAAATGTTAATGTATTTTTTATTAATATTGTGTTTATAATATCTCTAATAATATTTTAAAACATATTATATAAATATCTAGTTCATAATGTAATTATTTGGGATGTAAACTTGTTGAGTTTAGGCTTTATTCTTATACGAGAGTTTGACTTGTAGGCTTATAACAGTGAAGCTGACAAAATTTATTCAAATTCGCCCGAAATCGGTTTAATAATGAACGTGTCAAAATCAAAAATTCTGAAATCACCTTCTGGGTTCTTCAGGATTAAAAAATTGTTATGGACACTAGTTAGAAAACTCGATCATTATCTAAGGGTGAGTTTCTAACTCTAAACTAATTTTTTTAAATAATTTGAATAATTATTTTAATCACTAAAAATCAACTTAATTTCTTACTATATAATATGATAAAACTAAATACAGTATATTTATTTATGTAAATTTTTAAACATTATTTATTATACTAATTATATTAGTAATATGTTAAGTACATTATTTTGTAAAATTTAGATAGTGTAACAAAAATAGTTATATGATTTTTAATACAAGTATTTTAAATTTAATATTAAAAGTTTAAATTATTAAAAATAAAATATATTATAAGGATGATTTGATAAAATTTACTTTCATGTAGTTTTATATTCCTTAAACCAAACATTGTTATCCTACATTCCTACCAAATAAATCAAATAAAATAATATAATATTCCAATAATATGCCATATAATATTACATTCTGTGAACTAAAAATCTTAAAACGAAAGCCTTGTGGAAAAAAAACTTTACACTTACATGCATCAAATAATTATCTTTCTGAAAAATCTTCTTTCATACATTAAAGTACAAAATGGTTGAATTTAGGAGAAACATAAAGCAATCAATTCAAAACTTTTACAACAAACAAATGAAATGAAATCCAACTTCAAACTCGAGGAGCTAACAAAAGAGATGCAGATGCAGAAGAACTCGATGATGAAGTAAACTGTGAGGACTCGGTGCTACCACGTTAAGTATTGTGGCTTGAAATTTGGTTTAATGAGAGAATATTTAATGGAGGAGCGTAATACATCGGCACCAGAATAATCGACGTGAAAATCGACAATAGAGCTTCGAAATTAAGCGCATGAATCGCTTGTTGTATTGTCGGTCTCAAATTTTCGTCCGGGTGCGCGCACCATAGCCCCACGATCAACAATCGCTCGATTTCTTGCTCCGCAAACTCCCCTCTAAGCCTTTGGTCGAAAGATTCGAGCAATTGGGCTCTTCTGTAAAGATCCCAAACCCACTCCATCAAATTCACTTTACCCTCACCGGCTTTTGGTTCAATCGGTTTTTGTCCACAAGCGAGCTCCAAAGCAACGACGCCGTAGCTATAAACATCTGATTGTTTGCTAGCTTTCCCCGCCATATGACATTATGGGGCAAGGTACCCCATTGTGCTAGCCAACACGGTCATTTGCGATCGTTTCAAATGGTCTACGAGCCTCGCAAGACCGAAATTCCCGAGCTTGGCATTGAAATCTGAGTTATAAAATAACCATTATACTTATCGAACTATTACAAAATGATTATTGATTCATTGCACATTATAAATTATTGATAAATATTGAAAAGTTTAATGATCATTTTTAATAATCATTTTGTGCTAATTTGATAAAGTTTAATGACCATTTTATAATATATAAAAAAATAATGATTATTTTATAATTTTTTAAAGTTTAGTGACAAAAAATAAATAGATATTATATATAAAATATATAATACATAAAACTTTCGGTTAATTTGGTTAATTAATCGATTTCGAACCGAATTAATCAATAATTGAATTTTGAAAAAATAATTAACCATTAACCGAACGAGCGTAAAATTAACCGGAAAAAAATCAATTCGGTCGGTTAATTCGGTTAAAACTAAAGTTTGAACACCCTATTGGCTGGGGAGCGTTGACCCACCACACAAAGCCTAAACGAAATTGAGGGAACCCGAAAAACCAAACGAAATGGGTTTTTCATCTTCTTTCAATTATTCTTTCGATTATTTATGAGTGTCAATATAGGATGATGAACAGAAAGGGAATTTTTGGTGATTAAATTGTTACGAATTTCAAATATAGAGAGTTAAATATGTTAATTTGTTTAGAATTAAAAAATAAATTGACAAAATGTATAAAGTTTGACTAAAATTGTTATTATATCGTACTACATCATTATTTTTGTTTAAATATTCATGGCTAATGTTGAAAATGAGATGAAAACATAACATTAGTGACTAAAATGTCACAATTAGATGTTAGATGACAAAAATAAAAATACAATATAATTGAATGACTAAATAAATTGTTCACGCTATTTTTTTAAACGGCCGGCGTTTGGTGGGCGAGTTAGTGACTTGATGCTGGTTATAAGTTATAACAGTACTATAATACTGTAATGCTTGGCAATGGATTAGTAGTTT
Source organism: Hibiscus tridactylites (assembly GCA_958450335.1). NCBI lineage: Eukaryota > Viridiplantae > Streptophyta > Magnoliopsida > Malvales > Malvaceae > Hibiscus > Hibiscus tridactylites. The sequence continues at coordinate 9,150,982 of OY288279.1, forward strand.
TCTTCCTTTTCTAAAATATGATTTTTTTTTTCAGATAAAAAATACTCTTTTGACCAAAAGAATTATTTTCTGGAAAGGAAAAATATTCTATTCGGTTTTTAAAGATTAGGTTTTAATGTTTGAGATTAAATCTTAAAGTTTAAGAATATATTGTATGATTTAAAGTTTAAAATTTAATGCCTTAAAATGACGTGACAATCTTTCTGAAAAGTTTCATTTCATAAATTTTAGAATCGGAAGGTCATACAAATGACAGATTAAAGTACAAAGTTGTTAAATTTAGGAGAAACATAAAGCAAGCAATTCAAAAATTTTACAACAAACAAATGAAATGAAATCTAATTTCAAACTCGAGGAGCTGACAAAAGAGATGCAGATGCAGATGCAGAAGAACTTGACGATGAAGTAAACTGTGAGGACTCGGTGCTACCACTATAAGTACTATGGCTTGAAAATTGGTTTAATGGGGGAACATTCAATGGAGGAGCGTAATACGTCGGCACCGGCATCTTCGACGGGAGAATCGGCAATGGAGCTTCGAAATTAAGTGCATGAATTGCTTGCTGTATTGTCGGCCTCGAATTCTCATCCGGGTGAGCGCACCATAGCCCCACGATCAACAATTGCTCGATTTCTTGCTTTGCAAACTCCCCTTTAAGCCTTGGGTCGCAAGCTTCGAACAATTGGGCTCTTCCATAAAGATCCCAAACCCACTCCACCAAATTCACTTTATCCTTACCGGCTTTCGGATCGATCGGTTTTCGTCCACAAGCGAGCTCCAACGCGACGACGCCATAGCTATAAACATCTGATTGTTTGCTAGCTTTTCCCGCCATATGACATTCTGGGGCAAGGTACCCCATTGTGCCAGCCAACACGGTCGTTTGCGACCCTTTCGAATGGTCCACGAGCCTCGCAAGACCGAAATCCCCGAGCTTGGCATTGAAATCAGAGTCCAACAAGACGTTGCTTGATTTGATATCTCTATGCACCACACATTGTTGCCACCCTTCGTGTAAGTAAAGCAGTCCCGAGGCTAGTCCTTGAGCAATTCTGAACCTTAAGTCCCATGGCAATAAGTTGTTTTGGTTGAAAAGGTGAGAATCTAAGCTACCATTGGGCATGAATTCGTAAACGAGGAGGAGCTCTTTGTTTTCGTGGCACCAGCCGATGAGTTGGACTAGATTTCGATGCCTTAATCGGCTTATGATCTTTACTTCGGATGCGTATTCCTTTATACCCTGTTTTGATCCACTTGAGACTCTTTTGATAGCAACATAGGAGTTTGAGTCCTTTAAAAATCCTTTATAAACACCCCCAAATCCTCCTTGGCCTAGTTTCCCGACGTCCTGGAAATCATCGGTCGCATGAACCAGTTCCTTGTATTTAAACTTCCTCGGTCCGGTCCCTCTCTCGAATTCATACTCTATTGCCTCATCAATGGCATCACCATTGTCTTTATCTTTCAAAAACCTCTTCCTATAAAGAACAGAAAGCCAAACTAAAACCATCCCAACAACAGAAGCACCAGCTATCCCAAGCCCAACAGCTAGACCTGCCCTGCTTTTCCTTCTTTTGCGGTTACTTTCCGGTCCCGGTGGTGCATCCGTCGTATTACTAATGATCTCTAAACTCGAACTGAAATCCCAAGAAGAAATTTTATGCAAGGCGGATGCATTTCCTGTGGCCGCTGAGAATCCAAAAGTTACCTTTTCGGGCAAGTAAAGCCTTAAATCGATGATAGCACTAAGGTGTTGCATGATTGTAGTATTATTTCTGAATCCAGTGAAGGAAACGCTTAAATTATGCGTTCTCGAATCATAACTAATCCATGCTTCATTTGTTCTCCCTCCACTGATATCACACCACCATGTTACATTAGCCACCGATCTCATGGAATCGACATCGATACCTACATGCTCATGCTCCGGATCAAAATAATTCTGATAAATATCGAACTCCACCGCAACGAATCTATTGACCGTTGTGTTTAGCTGCATACCATCACTTGCAAGGCCGAGATTACCACCTTTCGTGACATTATCAGGGATTTTAGAACCTTCGGGCGCAAGAAAGAATGCGATTCCATCTCCGTAAGCAGATCTGTTTCGCGAATCGATGACGAAGGTGAAATGGGTATTGAAATCGGTGAGGTTCCTAGAGGCTTCATCCCATAGGAGCATCGGTTCGTGGTATGTAGCTCGACCAACACTTGCAGTCATCTGAAGATCTCTCTGGTTTGTTGTAAGCTGAATGACTTGGCTAGCAGGGTAAGCATTTTCGTAACTGATGGTGTTGTTGTCATCGGTAGTGAAACTGGTGAAGTTGAAGGATATCGCATTCGAGAACGGATTAATCAGGGAAAATAAAACGGCGACGATCGAGAGGTTTACGGTTTTCGAGCTGCCGGTGGCCATTAGGTGCAGGAAATTGAAGTTGGTGAAGGAAATAAGGTATCCTTTTTCACCTAATATGGCAACCTGTTGAATAACATGTCTCGAAATTGCTGTCTCTTGTATTCATTAAGACAAGTGGCCGTTTACTCGTTTTATTCAATGTTCAAAGGTCCATTACGGTGTGCTACCAGCATGATGCAACTGTTTCAGAATTTAAATACTAAAAAAAGGGTGTTCCAATTGCATGTTGGATGACCAAAGTAGAATGGTGATTGGGAAGGAGCAATGGAAATAAATAAATAAAAATGTGTGGACCAGAAAAGGAAAGACAGCGATGTAAGAGAGTAAATCCATGTGCAAAAACAAGTCTAAATGATGAAACACAAAAGAACAAATCTTACAACTTTCCGAATTGGTAGGCTAAGCAGGTTCATTGCTCAGAAATTGTTCCCTTCCTTTTTGTTATTTGTTGGAGTATTGTTAGTTAGAAGAATTCAAGGCTTGAACTTATCCATCATGCTTTTTTAGATGAGAATCGGTGTTAAATTTTCATAACTTTCCCTAATTATTGAATTTACCCTATGACTAATATTCTCTTAGTTGCTAACTCTTTCAGCCTCCTGTCGCCAAATAGCTGCAAACAAGTTTCTGGATTAGACATTTAAAGTTCGCTTGCGCCGAGGATAAATACGCCACATAAACATTTGAAATAATCATATTTACATTTTGAATTATTATGTTACTAGTCGTGAATTTTTTTTGTTTCCACATAGGTCTAAATTTTAAGTTATAAAATTTTAGTCCAGGGTTTATAGCTTAGATGTTTTAGTGTAGATGTTTAGAATTTAGTGTTTATGGTTAGAATTTAGGGTTAATGTTTAAGTTTTAGGGTAATATAGTTAAGGATTTAGATTTTAATCTATGGACCTTAAATTTTAACCCTAAATCCTAATATCAACAACCCCTAAATTCAAAACTACTACACTTAAACTCCTAAATCTTAAACCATAAATGGAGTCCCTCAACCCTAAAATTAAGGCGCTTGTATAAATAAAGTTTCCATAAGCGTTTGTGCATAGAATAATTACACATTTATATTTGGGTTATATTTTTGAATTTATATCCAATACACTGGCGGTGAAAACTACAAGCGCCTTACTTTTAAGGTTTAGGGACTTAGTTTAGGGTGTAGGGTTTAGGTGTAGGGGTTTAGAATTTAGGGGCAATGTTTAGAATTTAGGGGTTAGTGGTTATGATTTAGTGTTTAAAGGTTAGGGTTTAGTGCAATATGTTGAAGATTTAAGTTTTAATCTATAAACTCTAAATTCTAACCATAAACCCTAAATTCTATTCACGAATCACGATCCCTAAATTATAAACTACTAAACCTAAACCCATAAACCCTACACCCTAAATTAAGTCCTTAAGCCCCACCGCCAGTGTTTCAAATAATTATCTTGTATTTTTATTAAGAATTTATATTCGATACACAACCGGTGGAAACAAAAAATTTCTGCAAGCTCATTGGTTTTAGGGTTTAAGGTTTAGATATTATGACCTTATAATTTAAGGATATTTGTTAGAATTTAAGGTTAGAATTTAGGGTATGGAGTTTAGTGTGATATGATTAGGCATTTGGGTTTTAATATATAAACCCTAAATTATAACCACAACCCATCAATTTTAAACCACAAAACCTAAAACCCCTAACTTTTAAACCCTAAGATCTAACTCTAACCACTAAAACTAAGGCGCTTGTGGAAACTTTTTGTTTCTACAGCCTATGTATTGAATAATTATCTTTTTATTAAACAAAATATTATATTCTCATTTCGGTATTCGAACCCATACAAGATGGGGTAACATGGACATCCTTATATTCCTAACCCTGACATTTTAAATCTTAAACTCTGAAGACTAAATTTTAAACCTTTAATTATGAACTTCATAACATAAAAACCTAAACTCTAAACCTTGATCTAAATCTCTAAATCTTAAAATTGAAAGGGTAATGTATCAAACTATTTTCTTTATATTATTCGTTAAAGATTTATACTTTATTTATATCTCCATCATATTTACACACATCATAAAAATAAATCATGAAAAGAAGCAAAATGTTTCCGTTCGGAACTTGTGGCACCAAATCTTGAGTCTCTCTTTGTTTTCGGGCATTGCAATTTGTTGGATCAAAACAAATGGAGTTGACACATAAAAGTCTAAAACTAGAGGAAGATAATAAAAGCAACAAGTCGATCAATCATTCACTTGCCATGAATATAGCTCTCCCCCCCGTTTTCACCTCATGAATTATCATTTCTTCTTGGTGGTAATTTTTCTTTACTTCTAAACCTCAGAAATTTACCTCTCCTTGTTATCCAAATTCCCTATACTAACCACGACTAAAGCAGAAGCTGTGAATTGTGATTAGTATTGGCAGATGTTATTTATTCCTTTCTTCTTTTCCATTCATTGTATTCGATAACACGTTATGGATTTAGCCGAGGAAATACCATCCGGAGATGGAGAAACCGTGGGATTGGCTCGACAGTCGTCTGCTACCGTTCTCCCCGCCTCGGACAATCTTCAGACACATTTTCATGGTATGGTGAGACAGAAAGCGTATTTTTTCGATGGTCTCGGCAATTATTTCAACAAGGACTGGGATCTAGCAGAAGGTGCAGGCAAGGAGTTTTGCTGGTACCATGTAGAACTTCCAAAAGTTAAACAAAAGTGTTCTCAATCCGCTCAATACCTTATAGATGTTCTTTGTCCACCTTTAAAGCTTCAACACATTCTCTCACTCGTTAGCAACGGGCCGTTTTGCGGAAATGTCGATGGAACGCTCGTCTTTCGGGTTAATTCACCTGGCCCTGCCTCCAGTAGTTTTACATTTAAAATAGCCGCAATGATCACTGAGAATTCTGTGATTACCGTGTCTCTGGGGCGTGTTCCAAGGTTAGGCTTCTCACCGGTCGGTCGATCTCTTCTCTCGGAGATTCCTAGTGTCGAGAATTCGTCTAATCATAGAAGAGAGAAGGGAGGGAATGAGATTGTTATTAAAGAACATGTCCTGGAGTTCTTATTAACAAGGAATCACTCCGAGGAGGCTGATAATCCTGTTCCGAAATCTATCTCGAACCTTGTAGTTCACATCATCGACATGCATGTGGATCACCTTCAGGACGTTGTTACCGAACTCGAGATGGAGCTCGAAGCAGTGGAGCTTGAGTTGGATAGAGGTAAATTTCATGTAACAGAATTTGTTCAGCCAAATAAACACTTGCCTGATTCCTTTCATGTTAAATTGCACACTTTACTTGGCAATGAAGTTATCCATATGCTTATTCTCAGGTGGATTCGATATGAAGATGAAGATGCTAGACGATAGACGATTCCCCAAAATGCATCTAAATTTGCAACGTCTCCTGCAGGTAATTTATCTCTATAGAGTCTAATTGGACATCGATTCCGAGTTTCGGTTTAACTACCGTCCAATTAAACCCTCTCTGCTCATATTTGTTTCTCCGAATTTCAGGTCATTGCCCACGGGGAGCAAGTATTTCCCCGAGTCAAGGAAAAATGTTCTTCCAAACCATGGTTTCTAAGTCAAGACATCGACTCCCTCGAAGGACTGATCGGACGCTTGAGGAGGCTGAAAGAGAACGTCGGGTTTCTAGCGAACCGTGTTACCGCGATTCAGACCGGTCTGGATACATGGCAGTCAGAGCAAATTAACAAGAAACTCTATTATCTCTCTTTCCTTTCAATTGTATTCCTTCCTTTATCCGTCATCACCGGAGGTAATACCTCAATTTTTATCTACATTTCTCCCTTACCATATCGAATTTGAGATACACATTGAACTCTTTGCATTCCGTCGAATATTTTCAGTGTTCGGAATGAATGTGGGCGGAGTTCCATGGACCATGCAAAACGAGCCCGAAATAAAAGATGGTTTCATCAATGTCATGGTTCTTTGTGTGGTAATGTTGCTCCTGGTGTTGCTATGCTTCCTTTTCCCCCCTCTCTATACGAAAGCGATGGCCTGGTATAAGAAGCAGGCTCTCGTACGAAGTTTGTCTCATAACCGGAGATCGTCTATGCGGAGAACCGCCGGAATCCATGAAAGAGACTGTTGCCTCAGGATTTGACGAGAAGAAGTCATATGAACCATGTCATGGTAGCCTTATGTAAAGTGTATCATTGTGTAAATGCATATAGTTTCTTCATTTGCTAGTTGTTATCTAAGCTTAGAGGCCGGTTCTGTTGTATGCCTATGCCTCTTTTGAAGATTTAATTGTAAATATGATTCTGGTTTAAAATTAAAGTGCACAGAAATATTTGTTTAATGCTTAGTGCAATTTAATTTCGATGGTAATTGTGAATTAACATTTCGGTTGTTTTCTATATTTATTGTTTAGAATATCTTAATATTATGTACGCTTATAAAAAGAAAGAAAAACCATTCAAGTAAAGGTTAATATTTGAAAATGCACTATCTAATTACCGTACAATTCTGGTTACGTTTTCAAAGAATTACAAAAGAGGTGAGGTAGTTATTTGACGAGTAATTAGAATTGTGTATTAAAACAATTTGTAGAATTTTTGTTTTGTTCATCATTTTTACATCACTTCTTGCGTCCCATTGAATAAATACAATAAGATTTTATAATGGTTGTTGAGTTTCTATGATTTCAAGGGGGGTTTATTTTGATGCACAAGCTGTGTAAATTTTTTTTACACAATCTTTTTATAAAATTTAAAATCTAAATCACAAACCCTAGCAACCTAAACCCTAAACCCTAAGCCCTAAACTTTAAACTCTAAATTCTAACCATAAACCTTAAATTATATACCCTACATACTAAACCCCTAAACCCTAACATAAAACCCTAAACCCTAAACCTAAAATTAAAGGGCTTGTATAAACTAAAGTTTACACAGCTTGTGCATCAAAGTATTTTCCTTTCAAGGGAATGTTTTGATGTTTTTTGCACCTTTAAGTTTTATGTATTTTTTTTTATATTTGTATGAATTTTTTTGGTGAACATAATCACTATATCTATTGTATTTGCTGAACTTTCTATTGTTTGTAATAAAACTCAATAATCCATGTTCAAAAAAAGAAATTGATAGTGTTTGAACACATCAAGTGGTCTTGTGAAAAAAAATATTGTTATTTTTAGATGATTCAGGCTCGAGTAGCTTATTTGCATGGTGTGTGCGTTTTATTAAAGGGCTGTAATTAATGATCTGATAATATCTTATAATCACACCAAAAAATAAAAAAATGATCACACCCATCTTTAGTGATTACAAACGTCTATCAACATTCTCGAGAGTACAAAACGAAAACAAACAAACCAACAAAATAAAATAATATACGTCACACATAAAAGACAACATCAAATCCAACATTAAAAATATTTTTTTTAAAAGAATACAATAATAGACAAATGTTTTACTACAAGAAAAGACAAAATATCTACTATTTTAACCTGAAATAAAATAACATAAAGTCTAACAAAATATCAACCTAAATAAATTTTATTAATATTTTTATATTTTAATTTAATTATCGATTCAAATTTTAAATTATAAAATCTTAATATAAAATAAAATTCTTTAAAAAGTCCAAGGGTGCGTAAATTTATTAAACTTTTAAAAATTAAAATTAATTAAACACTTGAACATTTTTTCACCCAATTGAACATTCGAGTCAATAAATTTGATCAATTAAGTCGTTTAAACAAATTTAACCATCAATTTTTAACGATTTTTTCTTGAGATATTATTATCACGTGACACACTATAGTTATGTCATGTGAGATTTACAGATTTTATAATAAATTATTTTTATAATTTTTGTAAGTGTTTTTAGAATTTTTAAATAAATAATTTTATTTTAGAAATGTCAAGTGACAACAATGTAACATGACATGTTGCGTCAACTGATTCAAAATTTAACGGTTAACGTTAGTCAACAAAGTGAATTGATAAAATTTTAGAATATAAATGATTAATTGAGTGCAAAACGAATATAAGGATTAAACCGACCCTTTTAAATTTTTTAAAAGGCTTATGATACTAGGCCTAATAAAAACATGAATTATATTTTGATACACAAACTGTATAAATCATTCTATAAAATTTAAAATTTAAATCTCAAACCCTAACACTATAAAACTTAAACTTCAAACCCTAAACTCTAAATTTTAACCATAAATTTTAATAATATACCATGCACACTAAACCTATAAACCCTAAATTTTATAATTAAAATATTTGTATATCAAAATATTTTTATAAAAATATATGTTTTAGGAACAGAGCTCCCAAGGGCCAAGGCGAAGCGACCATTTTGTTAGTTTTGCAATTACTACTATCATTAAACCCTAAAAATTTCCCCAAATTACTTTTTATTCTTATAGAATAATAAAACCCTAAAAGACGCCCCAATCGACGACAGCTCTCTGTGCCTCTCTTTCTCTAAACCCTCATAACCCTAAAACTCTCCCAAGCTCCATTCTATTGTTGAGGCTCACCCTTTCTTAAATAAGCAGCTTAAGAAATTGAACGGTAATTCTTCTTGCCTTTCAATCTGTTTGTATATATTTGTTACCATTTTGCATCATGTTTTAGAGTATTGAAGTTTCATGCTTCAATCGTTATAATGTAATCCGATTACAGCATTGTCACTTATAAAGTTTACATCTTTGATTACTTTTTGTGTTTTGATTCGTTTTTTGTTGAGAAAGTTGATTTTGATGCATAGTTATTATTGCAGAAGGTTTTTAGATATTGGATTGTTAATGGGTAGCAAGAAAAGAAGTACTAAATCTGAGGTAGAAGCTCTTGAGGGTCAAACTGATTTAGCTATGGATAATACGGTTTCGGTGCCTTCCGGTAAGAAAATTAAGATGGATAACAAAAAAGATGCAGAGGTGGGAGATGGGGTTGCTTCGTCTTCTGCTGCTGCTGGTTCTGTTAAACCAATGGAGAGGAAAAAGAAGAGGAAACAAATGGACAAAGAGAGACGGCATTCGGTTTTAGAAAATGAGGAGCCTCAGCCAAAACAAATGATTGTTGAATCTAAAGGAAATGATGCACCCGATCCTGTGGCCTCTTCATCTAGTAGTAGTTTGCCCGAGTTCCATATCAGTATTTTTAAGGACTTGGCCTCAGCAGATTCTTCGGTGAGAGAAGCAGCAGTGGAAACAATGGTGTCAGAGTTGCAGGAGGTTCAGAAGGCATTTGATAGGCTTGAGAATAAGGAATTGGTTGAGGGTGTTTTGAAACTGGAAGCTCAAAAGGATGATGGCTTGGATAACTGTGCATCATCTTTGAGATATGCTGTACGGAGGTTGATACGCGGTGTTTCTTCCTCAAGAGAGGTTTGATATGCTATCTTTATTATTTGTCTCACATGAATTCATCTAGCTACTTGATGTTTTAAACTTTGTATTTTGCATTTCATTGCGGAAGTCATAGCTTCCCTATTTCTTCAATTTGCATATCGATGCTTTGCTTTACCCTTGTGTGAAAAATACAGCAGTCTTACCTAGAACACTTGGAACGATCAACTTAAGTATGCTTTCCATATGTTGCCTAAGTTATCTTTTGAATCTAGTCTGACATCTGGCACCTGAAGTGTACTTGTGATCTTCAAAATATACTTGACCAACCATAAACAACTTAAATTGGCTTCTGGCTGATATATGTTTTTCAACTTGTTTTGCAGTGTGTTAGACAGGGTTTTGCATTGGGTTTGACTGCTTTGGTGGCCACAATTCCTAGCATCAAAGTGGACTCCTTGTTGAAACTTATAGTTAATTTATTGGAGGTCTCGTCATCGATGAAGGGTCAGGTAGGCTTGCTTTCCTCAACGCATTTCAGGTTGTCATCTACTCTAACATTCAATAACTAGCTTCTATTCTGTAGGAAGTAAGGGATTGCCTTCTGGGTCGCTTATTTGCATATGGTGCTATTGCCCGATCCGACAGACTCACTAAAGAGTGGTTTTCTGATAAAGATACTTGCATCATCAAGGAATTTATGAGTGCTCTTATTTCCCTTGCTTCCAAAAAACGATATTTGCAGGAGCCTTCAGTTTCCATCATTTTAGAAATTGTTGAAAAGGTATTTTCTGATTGACATGATTTTTTCTTCACGATGTTCCTACTTTTTTCTGCCAGGATGTGGGGGATCTGTAACAATTCTGAACCTATGCTAACTTAATATTTGTCTAGTTAGATGTCAGCAATTTTTAAAATTTTTAAGTCAATATTATATTAATAATATTTGGTGGTTGCAACTTGCAATGCTTCTAAGCAGCAGCTGAGCCCCTCTTTGATTAGGAGAGGCTGTTGCCCCTCCCAATTTTTTTGTATAATAGCATTTTAGGTCCTTTTTAGTTTAATATTAGTCAAATAAGGCCTCTGCCCCTCCCAATTTTTAGATTTGAGTACTTAATTGATCCTTAGCCCCTCCCAATGTTTAATCCTAGCTCCGTCCTTGCTTCTAAGTGCATCATTATAAAGAATTTCTTTTACTCTATAAAGAGTTTCTTTTACTCTTTTGGTTCGATGTTGTGACATTGACAAGTCCTTTTAATTCCCTTGCTTTCGTTTTTTGTGCTTTACTAGCTCATTTGTTTTATCTTTATAACCTCCAATAACTGTATACATATGTTGATTAGCGATCATCATGCTGGCAGTTCCAAGTATTCTCATTTGTATGTATGTATATCTTGTCAAGGTTCATGTCGGTATTGAAACTGTTCTTATTGCAATTTATGAATGTGTTTAATGTGTTAAGTAGATGTTTCAGTTTTATGTAACACTTCTACATGTTGCAGCTGCCCGCTGAAGCATTGTTTGATCATATTCTTGAAGCTCCTGGAGTTCCTCAGTGGTTTGAAGAAGCTGTTGATGTTGGAAATCCTGATGCTTTGTTGTTAGCTTTAAAAATTCATGAAAAAACATCCATTGACAGCAAATTCAGCAAACTTTTGCCAAATCCATTCAGCCCAAGCAAACTTTTCTCTGCAGACTATTTATCCTCAATTAGTAACTGCTTGAAGGTAATTTTGATGCATCTATACACTGATATTAATAAAATAAGGTTTAAATATGTTCTAAAGTTTTGTTTTGGACATAATATGGCAGGAATCCACATTTTGCCAACCCCGGGTCCATAGTTTGTGGTCTGTTCTGGTAAATATACTCTTACCTGATACTGTTCTGCAGACCGAAGATGCAGCATCTGCTTCTAATTCCTTCAAAAAGCACAAAAAGGGTCGCAAGTCTAGCTCTTCTGAAGAAGAAATTGCAAATAATGTCCAATCTTTCTGTGATGTTGTTATTGAAAGATCCCTCCTCCTGTCATCACATGATCGTAAACACTTAGCATTCGATATTCTGCTTCTTCTCCTGCCTAGATTACCATCTTCTTTTATACCGATTGCTTTGTCCTCCAAAGTTGTTCAGTGCTTGATGGATATACTTTCCACAAAAGATTCCTGGCTGTATAAAGTTGCGCAGCATTTTCTTAAAGAATTATTTGACTGGGTTAGGAATGATGATGTCAGACGAGTGGCTGTTATTGTTGCCTTCCAGAAACACAGCAGTGGAAAATTTGATTGCATTACGAAGACAAAAACAGTTAAAGATTTGATGGAAGAGTTCAAAACAGAGACTGGTTGCATGCTGTTTGTTCAGAACTTGATTAACTTGTTTTTGGATGAAGGTCATGCTTCCGAGGAACCTTCAGATCAGAGTCAAACAACTGATGAGAATTCTGAGATAGGCTCGATTGAGGACAAGGATTCTGTTGGAATTGTGGGGAATGCTGATTTTTTGAAAGGCTGGGTCATAGAATCACTTCCCAGTGTTCTGAAACATTTAAAGTTGGACCCTGAAGCAAGATTCCGAGTGCAAAGGGAAATATTGAAGTTTGTATCTGTTCAAGGTCTATTCTCTGCATCTCTTGGTAATGAAGTTACTTCATTTGAATTACAGGAGAAATTTAGATGGCCGAAAGCAACCACCTCGACTGCTCTTTGCAAAATGTGCATAGAACAACTCCAATCACTTCTGGCAAGTGCTCAAAAGGTTGAAGAGCCACGATCTCTGGCTAATGCACTTGAGCCAAATGACCTTGGTTCCTACTTTATGCGCTTCTTTAGCACCTTACGCAACATTCCTTCAGTTTCTTTATTTCGAACTTTGAGTGATGAAGACAAACAGTCCGTCACAAAATTGCTAGAAATGGAGAGTAAACTTTATAAAGAGGTAAGCTTGACATCATCCTTTACATTTAAAAATAAATGCTTTTGACATGTTCCCAATTTTGAGGTTATTTTCTTTAATAAATCCAAGTTCTCAAACAATTTGTATTATACCTTTCTTGTGGTTTCTTGCTATGGTTAGGGTAAGTGGTCTTACTCCCTTGTAATTATTTTTTAGCACTTGGGTTCGTGGTTTATTGATGTGGAGGCCAATGGCTTTATCCTTGGTGAATAACAATAAGAATGAATTCTTTAACTTTTGATCTTGTGTTTATGAATTTGTTTGCTACTTACTCTTGCAACTATATCCAGTTTCTAAATGCTTAATTAATGGCAGGAAAGGAACTGCAGGCTCGGCAATGATGCAAATAAATTGCATGCATTGAGGTACTTGCTCATCCTATTGCTACTCCAGGTGCTCCTCCGACCTGGGGAATTCTGCGATGCAGCCTCTGAGCTTATAATATGTTGTAAGAAAGCTTTTGCAGCTCCTGATGATCCTGACTCGTCTGGAGAAGATGAGTCGAATGGTGATGCAGCACCAGAATTGATGGATGTTCTTGTTGATACTTTACTTTCCTTGCTGCCACAGTCATCAACACCTATGCGTTCTGCTATTGAGCAGGTGCGCAACAAGTCATTTTTATGTGATGTCAAAGATCATCCATGCACTTTTTTTGGTTTTGCAATACCTTAATTATTTATTTTACCCTTTAATGTTTGTTGCCGTCGCTTATTGATTCTATTCATGATTTCTTTCTTCATTTTATTAGAACAACTTGGAGTTCTTTTCCATTTTTCTTTCTGTCTTAACACAAATCATTTATATTTTACTTGGCATGTATTTATATAGGTTTTCAGATATTTTTGTGGCGATGTTACTGATGACGGACTGCTGAGGATGTTGCGGATAATTAAGAAAGACCTAAAACCTGCTAGACATCAGGAAGCAGGCAGTGAAGATGATGACGATGATTATGACCTTCTTGGTATTGAAGAAGATGAAGATATAGATGAAGCTGAGACCATTGAAACAGCTGACAGTGACGAACAATCGGAAGACTCTGAGGCAGTAGTTGGTGGTGAGAGGGATGATAAAGATCCTCCTGAAGATTCTGATGAGTCTGATGGAGGAATGGATGATGATGCTATGTTCCGCATGGACACTTATCTTGCTCAGATCTTTAAAGAGAAAAAAAATCAGGCGGGTGGTGAAACTGCTCAGTCCCAGCTTGTCCTGTTCAAACTCCGAGTTCTTTCACTTCTGGAAATTTACTTGCATGAAAATCGAGGCAAGTGTTACCACTGGCCACCTATGATGACCATTTGCTGCCAAGTTCATTATGTGTCATTTCCCATCGGTTTTGTTTATTTGTTGTTATTGTGTGAGCTTAGAAATGTTAATTTTTATGGTCTGAACTTCATTCAAGAAGTGTTTCTATCTTACCTTAAAACTTACGTACAAGATTCTAAGAAGTGTGTATTTATGATCTTTCCAATTCAGGTAAGCCCCAGGTCCTGACTGTATACTCAAACTTGGCTCAGGCATTTGTTAATCCACATACTACAGAAGGCAGTGAGCAACTCGGACAGCGTGTATGGGGAATTATCCAAAGAAAGGTATTCAAAGAAAAGAAGTTGCCAAAGGATGAATCTGTGCCGCTGTCTACTCTTGAATCTTTATTGGAGAAAAACTTGAAGTTGGCATCAAAAGCATTCAAGAGAAAGAAATCCGCAAGCACCCTATCCAAGAAGAAGCTGACAGCCTCATTGAACAGATACAAAATGGTGGTTTCACTTGCTCAGAATTCAACATACTGGCTATTGAAGATCATTGAAGCAAGAAATTTCTCTGATGCTGAGTTGCAGGGAGTTTTTGGTCTCTTACAAACTATTCTGGAGGGGTATTTTGACAGTAAAAAATCCCAAATAAAATCTGGATTCTTGAAAGAAATATTTAAAAGAAATCCTAGGATTGGTCATCAACTCTTTGGCTTCCTGCTAGAAAACTGTGGCAATGCAAAATCAGACTTTCGACGGGTCGAGGCTCTTGATTTGGTGGTTGAAGTATTGAAGTCACAGGTTCCCGTGAATTCAAGTGAAGGCAACCTGGAGGCATCAAAGAAATTTTTGAAAAGCCATCTGCAGAGTCTCGGTCGACTTATAGAGACCTTGGTGAAAAAGATGCCCGAAAAGAAGTCCAGAAAAACTGAAGTGCATAAATGTTGTGATAAGATCTTCCAGATGATAACATTACTAGACTTAACCAAGACTTTCCTGAAATGTTTGGGAGCCGACACCTGTTCCGCTTGCGAGTCTCAACTCGGCCCCGTTTTCCTCAAGCTGAAGAATCTCAAATGAGAGCCAGGTATCAGATAACTGATATTTGTGGAAACAACTTACCAAGGAATTTGGCTTTGTCTTCCATATGGTGCTTGTTCTTGTCACAGTAGCCAAACTATTGTCACTGCAATCATTATGTATGGCTTCAAAAAGATATCTTCTGATTGTTGCTGAGATTCAAGAATTGTCAATTAGTTTTTTGTTCCTTTATCATATAAGTTTCACATTGTGATAATTTGTTGACATCCAGGCTAAATTTACGCAATAAACTTTTAGGAATTTTGTTTATTTTTATGTTAAATCAAAGCTGATTTATCTTTATGTTTTGCTGGGATTTGGATGATGAAAATATGAATCCCATTGCTGCTGTTACTGTCAGCAATGCATTTTCAAAGCTTTGTAAGTTGACTATGTCAACGAATTGATAATACCATCCAATCAAAAAGTAATTTGAATCCCAACATTACGAATGAATAATGAAAAGATTGTCCCATAATAGTTCTGAGCAAATTAATTAACCAATAAATTAGATACAGAAATTATAAAGAAGAAAACATATTCGATCCTTGTATATAATAATAATAATAATAATAATAATAATAATAATAATAATAATAATAGAGGAAACATGCTTTTTTGTACAACAAAAACAAGGTTTGTAGATATTATCATCAAACTGATAGCAGCGTCATTGGTTTGCTTTTATTCAATAAATTGTGTCTAGGAAGTAGCAGCTGCAGTTTCCAATCAATTTTCATCTCTTAGGGTAGGCAAGGCAAGGCAATATCATCACCCGGCGAGTTTCAGTTTGTCTTGGATTCAGATCAACAAGACGAATCCTTTTGAGTTCAAGTAATTTTTCATATGGTTAAAATTCTAGTATTATTAAATCAAATTGAGAGTTGGAAGTTGCAATTATGGTATTTCCATCAGCTTTTGAGTTGCCGTCTCTCATGCGGGGGTTCACTTTCACTCTCTCTTCCATCATTTTCCCAACCTCCACATTCAAATTTGAGTGGGTTTCCATTCAAAGCATGCTTGCCAACATATTGGACTCAATTGTAAAATTGCCTCTATTGTGTTTTGATGTCAAATACAAAAAAGTATTTTCCCTTCCCCTACCTCTTTTTCACTGCAATTCCCCTTTCAACCTTCTTCCCCCCATTTCTCTCTTCCAAAGAGAACAACCATTACAATTCACACAACATTTAAAGAACCCCACAACTACAACAACACAGAAAAGAAGGGGAAAAGGGTTCAATCTTCAGCATTTAAGACTACTTAGAATCCACGTCTATTTGTTAGCAAATGTTAGCAAAATCTAACTTCCTCTACACAACCCCCAACCAACTCCTCTCTTGGATTGCCCCCCAAAATCTTACTTCACAGGCTTCAAAATCGAACATCTCATCTTTTCATTCCAAAACATTTTTAAGACCGGGCATCATCGGCATCGGAATCCCTTCCTGAAGAATTCCCAGAATCTGAATCTGTAAAGATAACATTACAACATAAGGATTTCCTTTTTTCCTTTATAGATGAACACTCATTCTAGAAAAACCCAGATCGAGTAGAGACATACCACTTGAAGATGATGAATCACTACTCGAACTGCTACTGGCATGATCATTATCCTTCTCAATCTCCACGGGTGGGAAACTAGTCATTGGCATTTCATCCCCAATATCTACATCTTCCTCTCCAACATCACCGCCTTTCTTTGGCTTCTTCATCTCCATTGCAACCTCAATCTTCTCCGTAATTGCCTCTTCCTGCATTTTCCCAGATTTTCCAATCAGAACATCCATTAACTCATCGAATTCATACCATAAAGTAATAATTAATTAGCACCCATCAAGCATGCTTACCCTATGGTTGTCATTAGATACCGCATTGTTCCCCATCAATGCTTGCCGCTTAATCTTGCTGACCATCTTCTTGTAATCAGTGACGAACCGGTCCAACTCCCACAACGTCTCCGTATCCATTGCCTCGATATCAAGTTCAATCTCATCCCCGTCCTGCCTCAAATGCCCATTCCTTCTCCTTATAATCTGAACCACATTATCCATCTTCTCCTGCGGTAAGCTCTGCAATCCCATCCCCAATTTCTGCTTCTCCTCCATACTCATTTCCCTCTTGTTCGGATCCTTAGCCTTTGGCTTCGGTTGCTTCAATTGCTTCACCGGAGGTGGCCTTACTGGTGAAGCCACCATGGGTGGCGCCTGCAATTGCATCTGTGGTTGTTGTGGTGGTAGATTCGGATTTGAAACAAATCCCAAACCACCTCCAATTCTATCAGATCTTGCAACAAAATTAGCTGAATCTTCTTTATCAACCATTATCCTCTCAGCCTCCCGTTCCCTACCTTTCTGCAACCTATCGGCTTCGCCGTGATCCCAAGAACTCGCCTGCAACTCTTCCTCGTAATAACCCCTTTCTCAAGCGGCTCGTCTTGCTCCTCCAATTTCAAGCACAAAGGCCGGAACAACTCCTCAAATCTCACAAGCAATTGCTCAGCCAACACACAAACCTCATGCCCCTTAGGGTTATACATCATGGCGTTATTGAAAGTGAGCCTTACATCCGCTTCAAATTCCAAGGCGAATTGAAGATGTACCATGCTTGTTTTTCATCAATTTGTTCAAGATTTGGGAACAACTTTTCATCAAATAACCCGTGGATGGTTTTCCATTCTCTTGAGGGTTCAGTCTCTTCGATTCTTTGCTGGAATTTGAGGGGAAAGGCCGTTTGTTGCCGGAAATGTTCTTCTTAGGTAACGCTTTCTTGTGGGAGCTGGTCGACTCAATTCGATTCCTCAATTCACGAATCTGCCCCAACTCGGCAACCAACTGAATTCTCAGATCATTCAACTCTTTCCTCGAATAAGAGCTGATACGGAAGCTAACATAGCCGCTAGAGTTGAAATCGTTCGGCTTCCGATTAATTGATGACGCGTCGTCAGAAGCTGCAGATTGGGTCACGGCAGGAGAATCATCGACAACATGGCCGGCAACGTCATCAGGTGCCAAATGATGGTGAAATTGACGCTTCTTATTGAATTTAGGGTTAGGGTTTATAAACCATTAGAGAATCTTTCGATTGTTTCTCGTTATGCTACGCGTACTAATGTTCCTTGAACATATTTTTAATTGAGACATCATTATATTAAAGTATTAATAAAGCCAAAATTCTCTTTCATTTCTGTACATCAAATATTAATGAACATCAATTTGATGTAAAAAATGGAAAAAAAATTGAATTCTATTGTTACTCTAGTACAATGTTGATTCCACTAAAAAAATCTAACGAATAGTAATACTCAAAATGACGAAGTCGAATTTTTTTCGATAAAAGTGTTTAATTTTTTAATAATTTATAAAAAAATTATTAAGTTTTTAGATTATTTTTTTAATTCATAGTATATTTTAATTTTTTATATAATTTTTATTTTTAATAAATTTTAGAATATTTTATTTATTTTAATTAACTTTATGAATTTTTATAAAATAAATTGAAGAATATTTTGATCTTCTGTAATAGTCTTCACTTTGTTTTTTTTTAATTATTTTCACTTAATAAATTTATTTATCTAGTTTTAATATTTTAAAATTTTAATAATTTCATAAATTCTTATTTTTCAACTTAAATATTAAATAAGTTATCGAAATTTTAATTAAAATCAACTATGCCCCTAAATTCAGAGAAAAAAATCAATTATGCCCTTGAATTCAGTTAAAATAATCAATTCAGCCCCTCCTGCCACGTCATCATCCCACGTGTACTGCCACGTCAGCATCGTTGACCGCCACGTCAGCATCATGGATCGCCACATCATCACCGTTAACTGCCACGTCAGCACCGTAACGGTCAACGTCGGTCAAAAAATCAATTTGATCAATTTCATGAATTGAAGGGTCACATTGAGTGCACTTTTCGGCGAAGGGCGAAATTGTATTTTTGGGTCGAACTCAAGGACAAAAGTAACCTTTAGCCTTTATATATTAACTTGTTTTTTTGTGTAAGGTTGACGGATATTCATAGATATCATTTATACTTCAATATTTTTTTGATAAACATTTATACTTTAAAATTATCTTCACTTTGGCATTTTATCTTTACTGAATTTAAAAATGCAATATTTATTTATTTATTTATTTATTTATTTTGAATTGTTCTTATTTATTTGAATGAGATTGGACTTTAAACTTATAATATATTTTTCACTTAGATGTGGAAGAGAATATCATAAAATATTTATATATTTTAATCATTTTATTATTCTAACGTTAAAACACACTAAAGAAGAGAAAACTTAAAATAAAAGCAAATTATAGTTTTTTTAATAAAAAGCAAATTATAGATGAAAGAGGAAAAATATTTAGTGTGAAAATTTTAAAAGTGTGTTTGAATGAGTAATTTCTAAATTTTGGAGATTTATTAAAATACTGACATTTTAAAATGTATCGTTTTAATGCTAATATTTGTGCTTGTTTTTATTTAAAATATACATTTTAAAAAATTATATTATTGGGAGTACATGGGTTAAAATAATTATAAAAAATAAAGATATTAAAAAATGAAAATGTGCATTATGAATATAAAAATATTTTAAGTTTTATTTTTTAAATTTATAATTGCGCTTGTATGTATTAAATAGAATATTTTTACAAACAATTTGAAAAAAAAAACACCTCATTAAGTGGGAATTTGAGTAAGGATTGCGAGTAACTCAAAAATCCCCTCTTATAATTCCTTACACATTTAAAAAAATCATCATTTTAACCCAAGCAAATAAATTAATTTTTGAAATTTGAAAATAAAAATAAAAATCCATTTTCATATCCTTCAATTTAAACACACTCTAAAAATTCAAATGGTTAAAATTGATCTAACAACTCCATATATTTAAATTGACCATTATATGAATTTAAAATAAATATTAAACATTTAAATAAACTGTTAAATTGATAAAATAATTTAATTGACACATTAAAATTCAAATAGAATATTTTAAAATTTATAGATTAACTTTTTAATTGAAATGTGCTTTTGGATGTGAAAAATTCCAAAATGTATATAAAATCGGCCAATTATAGAATGGGCCAACTGATAGAAGTTAAGAAGACAAGGCGCTGACCTAACACTGCCGGCAAATACCAAATGGGGTTGCTTAGGATGCGTTTACTTCCCAACCGGCAAATCTAATCGGAAATTATATTCTGAATATAATTAGGGATGATAAAAAAACTTGAATCCGACAGATTTTGACCCAATCCAATTTGGTATCGTCGGATTTTTTTTTGAATTTTTAGTTTCCGGGCCAAGTCGGGTTTAGGGCGAAAATATCTCGCTTCGCCCCGATTTATATATATATATATATTTAATATTTTTATTAAATTTTTTCGGAGTAGCTGAGTTTAATCAGGTTTTTATTTAAATTTTGGGGTCGAATTATACTTTTATTATATTGGGTCGGGTTTAGAATAAAAATATATTAAAATTTAGGTCGGGTGAAAATTTTAATTTTTGGGGGGCGAGTACGGGGTGGCCAAAACCCAGCTCCGCCCTGTTGTCATCCTTAAATAAAATTCATTTCGACTTAAAAATTTAAGCGTAAAATACACTGGAGGTTGCTTAGTAATAGGTTTTAGCGACAAACATGTCACTTTTCTTTTAAAAATAACAATTCAATCACTTAAATATAGCTTTAGGAACAAACAAGTCACTCAATTAAAATTGACAAACAAATCACTTAATTAAAATTTTGTGACAAACAAGTCACTCTGTCATTAAAAATTGAAACAATGACATGATATAATGACAATTTTAGTCATAAAAAACAATAAACTTAACCATTCATTTTTAAAATTTTTGACACTGCACCATCCCCACATACCCTTCGACCACTACTATCCAACAATCAGATAAACAATAGATGTGATAACCAGACAAATACGATCACTTCACTACTGGACATTTGATAGACTAATAAAATAAACACATTATGACCTTGATGTCGCCAACTAATAGACACAACCACTTTACTAATGAAAAATTTAAATATAAAAGATAGAGTATATTGATTTTTTTTAGAATTATGATCAAGTTAATAGAATGCATAAGTTTCGAACACTAAAATTGTTATTATATCAAGCCTTTGTTTCAATTTTAATGACATATTAATTTGTTTGTCATAAAATTTTAATTGAGTAACATGTTTGTTCCTAAACCTATACTTGAGTGACTGAATTGTTACTTTTAGAAGAAGAGTGACATATTTTTTAGACATATTTGTTACTAAACCCAAATTAAGTGGCCTCTAGTGCAATTTATCTAAATTTTAATTTGAATATTAAATTAATCAAATTAAATTATTCAATTTTATTATTCAAGAAAATAAGTATATAAAATTTTCTAGACATATTTGTTATTAAATCCATAAATAAGTGGCCTATAGTACAATTTACCCAAAATTTAATTTGAATATTCAATTAATCAAAGTAAATTATTTGATTTTATTATTCATGTTTTTAATCTGAAGAATAAATAATGAATTGCTAAAATATACCGTTGTCATTAAATTATTACATATAGTACGTAAAAAAACGACGGTTCCTACAATATTTCAGGCTTTGTAGGAACTTTGACACCCAGTTCTTCAACCTTCACCTGGCCAGTCGATGCCATTAAAAACTTCTTCCAAACTCACCCAAAACAGCTTCTATATAATTCACCGCTCTCGCCGGTAAGCCAAAGCATTCATCAGCAGAGATGGGGAAGAAGAAGGCTATGGTGCCGGTCGAGGAACTGGACCTGTCGACCGTCAAGTACGAGCCTGAAGTGATCAAAGGTATCAGTTTTGACATGTCTGAATGTGTTTTTTCTTCATGGATACTTGATATATCTGACCCCTTTGGATTAGAATTTGATGGTTTTTAGTTTTGGGTGCTTTGCAGCTCCTCATCTAACGGGTTTGGTGCTGAAGTTGTTTGTGAGGATGGTTGAAGCTCCGGTTATAGGTTCTTTGATCATGTCTTTCCTGAAAAAGCAGAACAAAATGGTCGAGGTCCATTCTTTTTGCCCTCTATCTGTTTGTTTGTATTACTCATCGGTTTGAATTATGGGTGTTCTCAAGAGAATTCAATGCTGATTTTTCATTTTTTTTGGTATTGTGTAGATGTTGCAGAACACTGTGATACCAGAAGCACCCATGTTTAAACCTGAATTCCCTCCTCAAGGTTTAGTTTCTCTATACGCTATGAGTAATTTCTCTATAGTTTTGCATTTTACCATGTTATAATTGGTCAATCTGTTGTTAACAAACTTCAGAAGGCTAACTGATCATTTGTATGATTTCAAACCAGATGCAGAACCTTCCGTTGTCACTGCAGATGAAGAAGGAAAACCTGAGGATCGAGTTGAATCGGCCTTAAAGTGTCTTCCTCATTATGATCCACCTAGTTGTTGGAGTGGGGATTTGCTTCCATCATTCCGGTACTGGAAGATTCGTGACTTTGCTCATGCTTATCGATCTAAAATTGTGACGCCTTCCATGGTAAGTCAACATTAAACACCAGTGTTGTTTTCGCTCTAAATCTACAACAGAAAATTTCCACTTTTTGGTTTATAGGTTGCAGAAAAGATCATCTCAGTAATTGAAGAGTTTAACTATCATAAGCCCCCAACACCGTTATTGATTTCATTCGATGCCGAGGACATAAGGAAACAAGCTGCAGCTTCGACAAAAAGGTTCGAGGAAGGTATACCATTATATTATTTGTTCATGATGCTGTTTAATACTTGTAATCCACATATTATGGTTAATGTAAAGTTTCTCGATAGACCGGAACAACTGAAAAAGAGTTGTGGGTGTGAATCATGCAGGAAATCCATTGTCAATCTTGGATGGGATTTTCATGGCAATCAAAGATGATATAGACTGCTATCCTCATCCATCTAAGGGTAAATAAGCTCGCCACTTATTTTATGTAATGTTCCGAGAAAATTTTCTTTGTAGTTGCAAAGAAGATAGATCGGAACTTTTGTTTTCGATGATAGGTGCAACGACATGGATGCACGAGGTTCGCTCCGTTGAGAAGGATGCAGTTTGTGTGTCGAGAGTGCGGGGCTGCGGTGTGATTCTTATCGGGAAGGCCAACATGCATGAGTTAGGCATGGGCACAACTGGAAACAATCCAATCTATGGGTAAATTTGTTGTCCAGCAGATGTAAAAAAGATGCATATTTAGATATGGCAAACCATACCAATTTACGGAACTGATCTTAATTATTTAACTTATCGAATATTGAGGTACAGAACAACCAGAAATCCTCATGCAATGGAAAGATATACAGGTGGATCCTCCTCTGGTCCAGCAGCAATTGTAGCTTCTGGACTATGTTCTGCTGCCCTTGGAACAGATGGTGGAGGTTGTAAAACTTTATTACCTTAGTTGGAATCTTTTTTGTTTCGTTTACAATACACTATTGTTAGATGCTTAACCATAAAAAAGGGCAGGTTCTGTCCGTATTCCTTCGTCCCTTTGTGGTGTTGTGGGCTTGAAAACGACTTATGGACGGACGAGCATGGAAGGGTAAGCTCTTGTTCTATAGGCTACATAACAAATTACTGGTTGATGTTTTCTGAAGACAGAAACTTTTGTTGGTTATCATCGCGTTTGTAAACCAAATTTCTATGAAGCTCAAGCAAACCCTTTTTAAGATGTTCAGGGCTCATTTTTTGCTTCTTCTTTTTTCGCAATGCTTCATCTCCACAGGTCGCTATGTGATTCTGGGACCGTGGAAATCATTGGACCAATAGCCTCGACAGTGGAAGATATCATACTAGTGTAAAACTCTGGCACTTTTGAATAGGTTTTATAGCAACTGAAGTAACAATTTAATGTATTTTTCTAAGCAGTTAGACCATGCATTTTTGGTATACTGCGAGGTTGAACTTTCTGATATCGGTGGAAAGCTATATTACTCTAACTCCATTTTTCTTGAAGAATTCGTGTTCAACACCTGTGTCGGACACGGTGAAAATCATCTACCTCCTAATCATGCCTCTATATCTAGATATGGGTGGTATACTGCGAGGTTTAGGGTTTAAGGTTTTGAGTTTAGGGTTAGGGCTCAGGGTTAGGGTATATGAAATTTAGGGTAGGGTGTATTTTTTATGGTGTATGATGTAGGGTTTAAGATTTTGAATTTAGGGTTGGGCTTCCTAATTTAATTTTTAAGTGTTTTTTTAACCTGAGGCATAAATGGAGGCATGATTAGGGGCAAAGAATTTTTGCTGGTGAGACACATATCTAGACATGATTATAGATGTATGATCTTCCGAGGACCCTCCAAATACATTAAAAAATTTGAAAAAAAGTTAAACATGTCAAGTTGAACATATACTTGTACACAAAAGCACACTTGAGTCCGTGTAACATAGGTAATAAATATTGGCAAAGTTGTGTTTTCTTAATATTGCTAACTCTACCGAGGCTTTTCAGGTATGCAGCAATTTTGGGTTCATCTCCAGAGGACAGAATCTGTTTGAGACCTGTAACCTTGAAACCTTATTAACATTTGTCCCAACTTTTTTTTTAAATATTTACCTATGCTGAATGCTGTTCCTTATATTCTCTCTAAAGTTTTCTGCGGACCATGTGCATTTTTTCTTATGAAACCATGTGCGTCTTTTCAAGTATCTAGTTGAATTATGCTAACCATTCTTGTACGTAAGGGTGCAATTGTGTCGATCCAATGCCAGGCTTGAGCTGGCTTGTTTTGAAAACTTGAGTCTCGAGGCTTCATTTCGAGCTCAACCGAGCTTTAGTTATCATACTCGAGCTCAAGTAGCTTCACTCGTTTAGTTTCCTACTTTCCACCTTTCTTCAAGTGCACATTTTTTTTTATTTTTCCGCATATTTAGACATGCGTAAAGGGTTTAACCCTCTAAAAACATGAAAAAATTTAAAACAAATTGAATATATCCGTGTCAAACACATACATGTACCCGGTTTCATCCAAGTTTGAGCAACATGTGACTGCACTGCACTTTATGTTGTTTGCATCTACATTATTTAGTCACTACTGTTCTGTATTTTTGTAGCCTCCCCCTTGTTTCCCAGATTTGTCATCACTTGAGAATGCAAACACTTTGGGGTCATTGCGACTGGGGAAGTATACCGAGGCAGTTCCCCTTGTTCTCTAGACCATAGTTTGTTTTTATTAAATATTGTTTATCTTTTAAGAAATATTTCTCAGTATACAGTTTTCTCCTGCAGTGGTTTAATGATGTGCATTCAACTGATATCTCGGATGTTTGTGAAGACGTTCTTAACCTTTTGTCGAAAAACCATGGATGTGAAGTAAGTTGGTCTGAGTTGATATTCTTGCTGCCAATTCCCATTTTCTTCAACTTTACCACTAACATATTTATGTTATATGAAACTGATATTATGTTTGAAGACAATAGAGGTAGTAATACCAGAACTAAATGAGATGCGCACTGCTCATGTTGTTTCAATTGGATCAGAAACTATGTGCTCGTTAAATCCGGATTGTGAAGACGGGTACGCTTCTTTGCTTTAGTATATCTAACTAGCTAAAACGGGGATAAAGAAAGAGTTACAAATATTAGGATTCGAATTCCAAACTTGACGGATGCCACCTCTTAAAGATGGCTGCATGGACCAACTTAGTTTAGTTATGTTCTATGAAAGTATTTTCAATGTTTGACAGATAATCGCCTCATTTCCTTTCTAAATTCTGTAGGAATGGTGTGAAATTAACATATGATAGTCGCACTAATATGGCTCTTTTCCGATCATTCACTGCATCAGACTATGTAGCTGCCCAATGTCTCAGGTAAGGCCAAATGACAGATGGGAAAAACATTTTTTTCCTGAACTTTAAAGGGGGATCAGCTTTCACTTTATTAGCAGATAATATATCTAAGATATTAGGGATATTTGAACTCTGGTTCAATTTCTACTTGGACCGACTTGTTTCGGCCTTTCAGACGAAGGCTAATGCACCACCACATGGAGATCTTCAAGAAGGCTGATGTCATAGTGACCCCAACAACTGGGTATGTATGTTTAACATTACCATACAGCTTCTTTGAATGAATTGATTCAAACATTTTCTTTTAAGAGTTTAGCATTACCAAGTCAGTAGAAAAGATGGGAAATTGTGAAAATTTACCAGACACCATTCTTTGTGCATGCTGGAGGAATCCAAGCTCTGTTTCTTTAAAATGATTTCCTTTCTTTTCTGTACCACAGCATGACAGCACCAAAAATACCACCTAGTGCTTTGAAAGACGGAGAGACAGATATGCAGGTTACAGGTTTGTTGTCTTCATTATACTGATTAACGTATATGTTTAATCTTGCATATTCTAGATTCACCATTTTCTGATTCATCGTTTGCTCGCTCTGTTTCAGGTTATCTCATGCGGTTCATTATTGCTGGTAACCTACTTGGCCTTCCGGCCATTACTATCCCTGTAAGTGATCTGCATTTCTTTCCTCACTAATGATGTAAATATTGAGTATAAACAATCAACTAGAGACAAGGGTGCTTGAACATTCTGCTAAGAATTCACATCATGCTGGTATCAGGTTGGTTATGACAAACAAGGCCTTCCGGTAGGCTTGCAACTGATCGGCCGTCCATGGGGTGAAGCTACAATTTTACGTTTGGCTTCTGCAATTGAGGTACATACGAGTTTTATATTGCTTTCAAGCAATATATTCTCAACCCTGTATGACTGTATTAAGTGATGCATCACTAATACAAAACAAACATCTAATGTTTGCAGGAACTTTGTGCTAAATCCAGGAAGAAACCTGCATCCTTCTATGACATTTTAAATGTCAAATAGAAGCTGTTTACAGCTCCAAGATGCACGGACTACACTTTATGGCAAGCCCTCCGGCTCTTCAAGAATCTAGTATGATTATCTATCCTGAAACAATGTTTCTTAATACATGGTTGAATAAGCTATCTGTTATCATACTGACGAGGCATGCTTCGAGAAAACTGATGTTCTATCTGATTCTAGTACAACTTTTCCAAAAACTACCTAGTGTTATTGACTGGTTTTACTGTACCTTGCATTCTCCCATGATTACGAAGCTAGATAACAAATAGTTATCCAATAAAAGATGAAGGTAAAACTGATAAGAATGTCCACATCGACATTTTACAGTATAACATAAAGATGGTTGAGATTTGAGGGCCCTGTAGTAACCTCCCGTCTTTGCAAACCATAGGAATTTCAGCAACAGGTTATTAAGAAATTTCTTACAATCCATTGTATATCAATTACGATGTTGAATTTCCTCATCCACATGCCAAAATCACCACAGGAAGTGAATTTAAATAATAGTAACATGAGCCATACCTAATTATGAGTTTAGGGACAATGGCATTGCGAAATCACAAGCATGAAACATGATGTTCAGACAGAAATGTATCAGGTCCTTTCTTCATCCTTCTCATCAACAACCTCACTTGGGTGATCCAATCCTGATGGAATCTTTCCAGGATAATTAGTTGTTGAAGGGTCAGATCCTATCATACTAGAGAAACAAAAAGAGTCCATAAGAGCATGAACAAACCAAAATTGGGGAGTCATAAGAGTTTAATACATGCCGAAATAGCAACATGTCTGTGTTTTACATCAGCTTACCTTCTGTCGACAATGACCATGGAACGAAGCTCGCAATTTGCAAAGCTGCGAGTACAAGGAGAAGAGTTATTTCTTTTGGAGAAATGTAACACCTTCACTTAATTCTAGTCGGCGGGATTCATAGTCAAGGCCCTTTTTTATCATCATTTGAAGGAAGCATTTTCCAATAAGTTTAGACTAAAGTTAACCGTGTTTGGTTATAATTTTCCTTTTTACTCACTAAAACTCATTGTGCACTCTCCTTTCAGCTAGAACAACACTCTACTCTTGTTTGAAGATACCTTTGATCAATAAACTTTTACTGCCTTACAATACTTTCGAGTATAACCAAAATTAGTCAAACAATAGAAGTACAAAAACTAGTTTATGATGCGGGAATTCATGCATCAAATGTGACAAGATCCAAGATGGTTCTTTTGCCCAGTCAAAAGCTAGTAGCTGTACAATGAAAAGAGAGGCATAAGAAGTGGGTAATAAGCACGACACCATGCAGCCATAAGTATAAACATTTCTTAATCTTTCCGAGCCATACATATGCAACTGTTGTGAAGTGTATTAAATGAAAAGTTGCATTATAAGGCATCTGAAAAGATTTGATGCAGAAGGACTGCACCGAATGGAACAGAAACTACCAACGTGGTAGTCATTACGGAAAGGGGAAAAAACCTAGATTCACAGGATTGACCAGCTAAAGTGAAAGGCAATTAAACATACTTACTGTTTGCAGATTTCTTTCTTCACCAATGGGTGACAATCATTTCCAAATGCACTTAATGAATGAAACAAGAACCCACTATGGGTAACAATGGCTATCTCCTTCTCTTTGCGTGTCCACAACCTGTGAAGTGAATATAAAGAAGCCTGAGAATCGTTTGTAAGTCTTACGTCAAATGAAACATCAGCATGATCATTGTAGCTTTCAATTTGTCTCCTCAAAGACATAAGAAATTCAAAGAACCATCTTTGTTTTAAGTTATCAATTTCACAGAAGAGTAAATCAAATAAAACAGAAGATGGGAACAATTAGAAAGATTTCCTACGACAGTACTTGAAAAAGCAATATCAGAAACTTAAGTTGCAAGAAATTGTGATATAATAGAATAGCCTTATTGTTTGGTTTAAGTTATCCTTGCCTTCCGAAATATGATTAACTTTGATTATGCTATTCATAAATCTACAATGATTCAAATGGTCCTGAGTTAGATGTAGTTTCTATGTACGATCCAATTAGGGTCTTCTTACACTCATTTACAATGACCTAAAAATTAAAGGAGGGATATAGTAAATGAAGAATAAAATAAGGTATGCACCAGTTCAGAAACTTCAACCCCCTGGCTGCGAGTTCCTCTTTTGTCTCCCTAATGTCAGCCTTCCACCACGTGTCCTCATCACTTTCAATCTGAATAGCAGTTCAAAAGACATTCAGCGTACACCTTCAAAAATGACCAAGCATCTAACGACATTTGGTTCGGATATCAAAACTTGAAACAATACCCCATTCCAGGGGCATCTAAGAGATCAAATCACTTACTAGTGAGAAATCAACTGCGGGAAAAAGAAACTGATAGTCGCTGATATTTCTTCTCTTATCGCAAGGATGGACTCCCTGCAAAAGAAAAAAAAAACAATGCAAGAGATTAAGCCTCAATATATTGAAGCAAAGAAACTAATTTTAAAAGGCAAAATCATAAAGATGGAAAATAAAAATGAACCCTGAAACAGACTACCAGAATGAGATATCACAAATCTAAACTTGGGCAGTCAAACACCTAGTACGTAATGAGAACTAAGACCCTGAAAAGCTGATAAGAACAATTCATTGATAGATAGTAACCTTTACCTGGGTTATCCGGACACATAATGAATGTCGAATATGGGGTATGTCTGTGTCTATACAACATAGGTAAGTTAATTTTTTTCTGTGTTTTAATATATTTGGAGTATCGTACAATTCATAACCCCCCCCCCCCCCCCCCCAATAAAAACTATATCCAAATATGTCAAACACATGTCAATATATTGAGAAAAAGGGAGTCTGGGTAGCATAGGTCCTCCTGGTTAACTACTATTCAAGCATTCTTAAGGTTATCCATTAACCAGATATGGTATCCAAAAACAATAGTATTTAGAGGGAACCATTACTGCAAAAAGCGAAATGAGACTAACCAAATGTTCTCGACAAAGTTCTACTGCAACGATTGGTGGGCAGTTTAGACTTGAAATTGCAGCACGCCCACTATTGCCTGCATTTGCCACCATAAGTGGCAGTACATCCATCCTATCCGTATAACCTTCACCACCAAAAACCCCAACAGCTGTTTGCAATGTCCTATAACATAAATTCGACTATAGTCAATTAATGCATACTTGATGATTTAATCATGTGTTTTATAAATCAAATTTAAACTTCAAGTAACAGCGACACTGAATTATGATTCTACGCAATACAATATATTCACTAAATTAATATTTAGCTTTACCAAACTAAGCCTTTACCAATTCAAATTCTGAAAAATAACTTTGGTGCCTAGTTGAAACAAATTATAGCAGACTAACATGTTTTCCAAAACAAAAAGAAACAGCTTCATTGAAGATCAAATGACTTAGACTAAATGAATAAAGTAGTCACAAGTACTAATATTAGTAACTCTAGCAACGCCCTCAGGTGAAAAGATTTATAACAGAATAAGGAAACAAATGTTGTGCCCCAATCAAACAGATTAGCTCTAGATCATAATACGAAACTCAGTGGTTCCACTAGCATTACTCCTTTTGCATTCTGTTTCACTTAATGGAAGTTCCCTTCAAACAGTTAAAGACGATTAGGTAGAAGAAGCAATTGTCTTATAAGGAAACATTCTGTGAAACTATTGTGTACCAACTACCAATCATAAATGGATTGGTACAAAACGTTATAAAGTCGTTAGGCATCATGATATATGCTCATAACATAAAAGTTTGTGCAAACAACTTTGGGTCAAAAGGGAGAAAGTGCAGTATCTAGATTAGAGTCCTAGGCTTCCCACTCTTTAGCTAATATAAATTGAAGAATTCAGCAAATAAGAAACCTGCATGATTCATATAGGTTCAATTTCATTCCCATTGAATTACTAAACTCGGAAAGATGGCATAAGAAGAAATATATCAAGGAAAGATTCTTGAAAGGAGTATGAAATCCTGGCGCCATTACCTTAGCAAAGGAGATGCAATAACTAAATCAATCCTCTTAGAGAGGCCACTTTCATGGACATGTTTACGCAAATTATCCACCTACACAATTACAAGGCTTCATATAAAATTCCTCTCATGAATATGCTTTGGATTATCAATAAGAGCATGATTTGAATGAAAATAGATTCAAAACGTGCCCAAGGGCATATATGAGAACACAATGTTTGCTACTTACCTGTTGCCAGCCGAGAGGCGTAATGTGTGCATCAAAAAATTCTGGTGACATGTATGCTTTATAGTTCTTATCTCCATCTACATTGTGGATCCCCTGAGCATACCTCACCTGGATGTATTGTTTTATAAGACCACAATGCCTTGTTTTGCGAGCAAAAGCCAAGAAAGAAGGGAATCTTGAATATCCTTCAAACCAAATATATAGCAGCTTCAAATCTGCAGTGGACATGGCACATGAAAAAGAAAAATAAATTTAATACCAACCAAGTGAAGAGTTTTGCAGCGGTGCAAAGGGAACAAGCTTGGGCCAGCACTGGTATCCATATCTGCAACCAATAACATAAGTTATAACTTGAATGTATGGCGAGCAAAGAGCATAAAAGAAAATTGAATGCCTTAAGAAGTTCAATCAGAACAAGGATTTCAGAACTGCACACATCAATAGTACAATTATATCAGCAGATCAAAACATTCACATACAGTAGAGAAAAACACGTGCAAAAAGCAAAACTAACACAACAGTGATGTTTGGCTTAAGGCAGAAATCCATGTAATCAAGACAAGAACCAATAACAAGGATTTCAAAACTGCATATAGTCATTGTACAATTAAGTCAACGACTTGATACATTCAGGAACAATAAGCAATAAAATACATGCAAGTTTAAAAGCAGAAACAGCTCAACAATGATGTATGGTGTACGGAAGAAACCCATGTAATGCACCATGAAAACAAGAATTAACAATGGTGACTAACCAATGCCACTAAACTTGGGGCTCTCAACTGAATCTTAACTACACTTTGTATGTATGTTTGTCAAATCTACCAATGCCAAGTAAAATCTACCAATGAGGCGTCCTATTGGCAGCTTTATATGTATGTTTGTATAATCATACTTATCAAAAAGAACTTCCAATTTCTAAGATTTTCCTATTATTATGAATTATGATAATAAAAGACAGCTAAACAGAGAGCCAAAATGGTTAAAAACTTGAGATCTCATCTTCTAATAAGTTCAATGACAACTGAATCATTCCAAAATCAAATAAGCTATAAACCACTGAAAGTACTTCAAGCTCGCGTCTTTCAGAGGAAAATCACAGATTTCCAACAACCCCACAATAAATTATTGTTTTTATTTCTTAAAAAGTCATCAAATATGCAGCTTCAGGCAAAATCCATGGGAAAAATAGAAAGAAAAAAAACCCACACTGAATCAAACAAAAATAACATAATTAGCTAAAACCCAAAATGGAACCCACAAAAAATCTAGATTTTGGGTGCTAATCTAAACTTGAAACTGAAAAAAGAAAATTAAAAGGCAACAATCAAGCTAGCAAACATTAAAAAAGGAGAATTTATAGGATTCAAGGGATCTAAGAACAGACCAGATCGGAGTAGCGAGAGAAGGTGAAGACGTTGACTGAGTCTGACTGGGATCTTATTGTAAACAATAATGGATGAAGAAGAAGAGGAGACAAAAGTTGGAGAAATGGGTTGGTGACGTGGCAGAAAATGACTGGAGTTTACTCCAATAGACATGGTCCTGCTATTCCGCTGCTTTCTGTGATACTGTAGGTAACCCAAGGGACACAACTTTTTATTAAGGATAATATTCCTTAATTTATTAATTTTGTGTTTGATTGGTTTTTTATTTTTATTTTTATTTTTATCAAGTAGAGAGATAATTAATTTTTTTAAAATAAATGTTAAAATTCTAACCCATAACATAAATATCTTTGACCATTCAACAAATTAATGAATCTTGATTGTTTTCTTATTAATAAAAAATTTCAAAAATTAAACAGTATAAGGTGTAATTAATGAATAAAAACAATATGCCCGTTTTTAGTATCCCTGTATATGTCCTATCACTAAAAAAAATTAAACTCTACATTCTAACCTTAACCTTAATTAAAACATTGTACAAACGAAGTTAAGAAAATATCGTGCTGGTGCATCCTTCTATTGTATATACATATAAAAACACACACCAAGAAAATTAATACATATATATAGGATTATTATCTTATATATTGAAGGTGGGAAAAAAGTTTTCGCGAGTTAAATAATGTAAAGGTTTAGTGTTAGAATTTAAAACTTTAAGATTAAAATTTTAAATTTTAGCTTAGAAACGGATATGTTTGTGTATATTTTTTTTACATGGACAGTATATCTAGTATTCCACGCATATATATTATAGCTTTTGACTGTGATTTTCTTTTTCTTTAACGCCAATGCGTGCGTACCTCATAATCATCCAGAATTATATATGATAAGTTTTCATTTTTGCCTCCATTTGATTTCCATGCCAAAACAGCATAGCATTTCACCTGGTTGTTGTCGTATAATCACCAGATTTGGCGATTCTACACGTGATAAAAGAGTTGTATTGTAATTAACAAACACCGAAGGTGTTAAAAAAAAACTACAGACTTGTTCTGGGAAATGCTTTATTCTGTCCGGGAAATTATCAGCCATTGATTTATAAATCAGGGTTTAAGTAATGCTGGCCAACTTTAAACTGTAGAGCATTTATTCTATATATAGTGTATGTAATTCAACTAATCCTGGAACATGAACTCCAATTGCAGCACCTCATTTACCTGTTGGAAGATGAAAATTCAGATCAGATTCACCATCATGCAATTGTCTTCTTTTTTTCTTTTTCCGGCACACTCAATTCTGCCAGAAACATTAAGGGCCACTCACTAGTCTCATGAAAACAGAATTCTATCATTAGATTGATTTGTATAGCTCAGGGGTAGTTGTTGAACAGTATAAACTGTAAGGCAGATTATGCTACAAGAGGGAGAAACAAACTTGGAGCTTTACAGAAAATAGCACGAAGAAATTGTTCACACAAAAAGAGTGCAATTACAGTAACTTGGTTTCTATTTTCTATTTTCACATTCACTTGCATTATGGTACTTGGAGAAAACAGAAAGAGTGCAAGTAAAAATGGTAAACCACTTACCATAGTTTTGCCGCACCATTGTGTATCTGTAAAGTGCCTTAACTAGTAACCCGTATTTCATAGACTTCAAGGGTCCCATATGTCTGTAGAAAAGAATAATAGAAATATATAACTCAGTGCACGGAAGCAGGATTTATTCAGGGTCTAAAGTTATGCAATTACAGTAACTTTCAGCTCTTAGCAAAGTAGAATCTACACAGACACTACATCCGCAGTCAGTACGCAGGAAAAGACTGCAATAGGTTAAGCAAATAAATACCTCTAAGACAACTGATCATGCATAGAAAAGAAAAAAGACAGGAAAATGCCGAAAAAATTCATAGCAACAATAAACTGAATGGCGCTTTTACAGATTTCCTTGGTGCTTGTTTTTTTCCCTTTAAATTGCAAACAAAAAACGAAAACATGAAGCTACACACGAACTATCGCTTGGTGTGTGTAGAAAAATAATAATATCCTCCGGATCTACTTTTCTTCTGTTTTTCTATTCTTTTCTTTTTTTCCCATCTATAAAAAATGGTGTATTGAAGAATAGACCATCTAGAAAGTTGCAAATTCTTTCATCAGTCAAAGTCCCACATAAGCATCTTTGGCATATAAGAAAAGAACAAGGTATTTTCCTTGATTTCCAAAGAATTTAGGTCAAGACTCGAGATTACTCACTGAATCTCAGTATATCGAATTCTCCAGGCAGGGAAACCTAAGTGGCACCTGGCAGGTCCATATATTAATAATAGATCAGGTTCTGGCCCTCCACTGCCTAATAGAAAAGAAGATTACCAAACGTCAAATTAATAGAGCAAACAAAAGTGGTTGTAATAACTACCAAGTAGATCAGACAAGTAACACAAACCAACAGTTTTAAGTGCCTCGCTCATTTCAGATTCAGTGAAGATTTCCTCTCCCTGATTTGAGCCAGCGGCACCTGATTTTATGTACTTCATAAGAAGTACATTGGCTGCTCTTGCGACCGCTTCTTTCCCATCAGAAAACGATACAAACTCCAGAGTCATACATGGTTGGTCTAGTAGCATGTTATTTTCATGAGTATCCTGTATAAAATAGATCAAAAGTTTGCTAGTAGCTTAGCACTTTAGGCAACATTCCATTTGAATAAATGAATGTCCAATGACTTGATACGTAACTAATCAGAGCCAGGCAGACATATGGTGCATGAAGTAAGGTCCTTAAACTAAGTTTATGAAAAAGAAACCAAATAAACAGTCCAAAGAGTACAACAACTAGTCAAGGACGAGACCAGTATAAATCTTACAAATTTGTATCATACTTTCAATAAGTTTTAAGGTTTGCAAACTGTAAAGTTAACCTTAGTACTAATGCAGCTACAATATTTTGGTTGCGTAGTACCATAAAGAACCATCAACTATGAAAGATCAATTTGATGTTGTATGACATGACATTTAGGTTTTCAACTGATCAGCCATTTAACCAATTTATATATAATATATTGTTAAGGAGTCATGGTGAAATATGAAAAACTCTTAACTTGACCATGAGCAGAGAGGATAGTACCTGAAACAATATTGCACCATCGAACTTATCCAAGATAAAGTCTTTTGATTTCTTCAGTATTCCTACAACAGAAAAATGGCATCAAAGACTACGGAATGCGGATACATCTTCTCCTGATCAATCCAGAAACGGTGATAATCCAGGATTCTCACCTTCGTTATCATAAAGGCAAATATGGTTGATACCAAGAGCCGTCACCCATTGCAAAAGCTGAATAACATTTGAAGTTCGGCAAGCTTCTTCACTTTCTATCACAATAGCAAGATAATTGATCTTGGATATATGGAGGTATTTGTATTTCCTCAGTAATCCCCGGGAGATAAGATGACTTTCAAGCCCATACACCATGCCCATGGAAAAGTAGCATAAGTAGATAATAGCATGCACCAGATGCCACGATAATCGAAATAGAACATTTCCAATCTGCACAAAACCTTAAACTCAAAATGGAAGTCTAAAATCTAAATGAAATTCAAGGGCATAAAATTCACTCAGCAGTCACTAGTCAGCACATCAGCCATGACCATTTGAGAGAAAATTCAACATTAGTAAGCTTCAAAGCCCATTGTTGAGCATTACATAAGAAAAAAGGAATATACAGCTAAAATGTATCCAACAAAAGCGGTTTACAAATCAAAGTGTTGAAGCTTGAACTATTAGGAAGTAACGGTATTCGAGAATCCAAGCGTAATCTTTTCTATATCAACTATTCAATGAAAACAAAATAGTTATGCTAGCAAAACAGATTATTAAAAAAAACCCCAACAACAGTAATCACGTACTTTATCAATCCAGAAACACAGCATCCGCTTTTGCCTTGCGAAATCCATTGATCTCTGAAAGCGAAGAGAGAAAAACAAAGAAACCCAATTAGTGATTAAAAAAACGTAAATTGTTTGATAGGAATTGGATACGAAAATTGCTTGAGAAAGTGGAATCCGGCCTCTTACATTTATACATAAGCAGCGGGGGGTTAGCAAACTTGGAGCTTTGACCTTGGAGCAAAAGGAATTCGAGAAATTCAAAAGGGAAATAGGAAAATGAATAGCTTACAGAGAGAGATTTGGGGAACCCTAAAGCAAAATCAACAGTTAAAAAGCTGAGTTCTTGGAGATTAAAAAGAGGAAGCAGTTTCAAAACGTGACTAGTGAAGACAACGTGAACGAGTGAGCTGAGAGAAACGCTGTTTTTGCCCTTTTCTGGGGGAAACTACACTATGGATCAACTTTGGTTTTTATTTTGGGTGAAGTTGATAAGTAGTCACTAAATTTTGGTTATTTATTTAATTTGATAATTGTTTTAATATTATCATTAAACTTTTAATTTTACTTTAAATAAGGTCATTGAATCGTTAACGGTTGTTAAGTAGGTGACGTGGCAATTAGGAAAAATAATATAATAACACATTAAATTCTCTACATTTACACAGATAATCAATTTAGTCTTAATTTAAAAAATAATAATAAATTTAACCTCAATATTACAAATTATTTCAATTTAATCTTAATTTTAATTAAAAATAGTTTAATATTTATTCTACCAATAAAATGATGACACATGTCAATATTTGACTTTGTAAAATTAAATAGTGAAAATTACCTCGAACCCAACAAAGACAACACTTAAGATGTGCAATAAGCATGACCACCGAGCTAAGTCTACTTTTTATTTAAATATTAGCATGTTTTAATTATAACTTAATTTTTGGCTCTTCAAAAGTTTCTCATCATTTTTTTCTTCTAATAACGGTGGCTCATGCTCCGGGCTTATCTCAATAAAGTGTTGGGATCAAACTTCGGGAGCTCGTATTCGCTCGGTTGCCACCTCCAGTAAAGGTAACCCAAGTTTGGTCTCTCATGTGAAATGCAATTTTGACCGTCTTGAATTGTGCCACAGGTTGTGCCATTGTATAAAAGCCACATCTTGTCATGAAAACGTCTGCCATTGGTGCAGTTACATGGAGCTTCATAAGCTATTTCCTTTTCTGCAAAAACGGAAAAAGATCAAAACTTGATTATAATAATAACACTCATAATCTATTGAGGAATTACTCAAATATTGTCTTTTATTTTTTTTCTAACAATGTGGTTCTTTCAAGTTTATTTTTATAAATATGATTTTTTACTTTAGTAAGCCAGAAGTCGGATAGATTGTAGTCCGACTTCAAATAGTGACTTCTATTTTAATATTAAAATAATAATCTCAAATAGATTACAATCCGACTTCAAACAATGTTTTTTACACATAGTGTGCATGAAAAAAATGGAGGACAACTGCAATATTATTTTTTAATATTTTTTGATAAAATAATGTTCAAAAACGGGGTGAAAGCAGTCTGATTTCTAACTGCTACAGTAATCAACCATATATCTAAAAATAAACTTGGGAATATCACATTGTTGAAAAAAAATGGATGACAATCAAAGAACGAGACTAGTACAATTCATGAATTTAAAGACTAAATTAATGAAATTTAAAAATAAAGAGGTAACGTTGTTAATTTAGGATTACTAGAGAGGATTTGCCCCTTAAACCAACTTTTTTAAGTATGTTATCGGAGATGGTCCGAAGGGGTGCTAGGGGCAGTCGCACCTCCTGAAAATTTTAAATTCTCATATTATATTTTTATAAATTTTCTTTGTATTTTATATTGATAGTCCAATCTCACACCCCATAGATTTTTATATTCCTATATAGTTTTACTATTTATAAAAATTTGTACCTCTAACATAAAATCTTGCATTTATTCCTATATGTTATCTTATTTCGTTATTTT
Source organism: Hibiscus tridactylites (assembly GCA_958450335.1). Lineage (NCBI taxonomy): Eukaryota > Viridiplantae > Streptophyta > Magnoliopsida > Malvales > Malvaceae > Hibiscus > Hibiscus tridactylites. The sequence continues at coordinate 9,189,403 of OY288279.1, forward strand.
ATTATAAAAAGTTAAGATGACGCGATAGGAACGTCTTGTTGCACAGAATGTATATTAGACTTTAAAAAAAGTATAAAAATGTCATTAAAAATCTAAAAAAGCTCGATTTTTAATTTTTTTTATTATTTAAAATTTTAAATTAAGTTTAGTATATGTTTTGCGCTATATGACACATTTTTAGTGCGTCACACAATTTTTTTATAACGAAAAAGTAGAGCGCGAAAACATGCTACACAACAGAAAAGTTTTAAGAGCAATTAACAAAAATAGATATAAAAGTGATACCAAAGTATAATTTTAAGAGTCAAATATTATTTGATCATTTTAAAAATTTATCCTAATAAAATGTCATTATCTGATTACTGATTATATATAAAATTATATACAGTAAATATATTAAATATTAATTTTAATATGCTGATTGCATATAACTCAATTGACATTCTTATTAGTATAAAGGCTTAGACAAACATGATTAAGCGCTCCTATTTATAGATAAAGAATGATATATCTAGTGATATTATACGCTAAATATTAAACAAATATTAATCTTAATTTAAATAGTAGTTTAGTCCCTTTTCTCTAATTTAGTTTATAATGTATAAGCTATAAAGCGAGTCCAATCAGCGCACAACCCCCGCATTCTTCTTTTTGTTTCTTCTTTTACAGTTGGGAATTGGGATAAATGTCAAATGATAAACTATACCTTAATCACTCGATTATTATCGTTTTTCATTTTAATTAATGTTTTTACCAAAGTATAATTTATGTTATATATATATGTATTTTATTTTAATTGTATTTTTTTTAAATAAAATTTTATTTTGCACATATTTTTTACACCATCATTTTTTATATAATTACATGGTAGCATTTGTTCTTTACTTTTAGTTTTTTTAAAAACATTGACACTTCATGTAGACTACACTGCTTGAACTCGAATTACCTAAAAGAAACTACGTAATCCTTTTAGCACTGAGATAATTCAATGGATTCCACCAATCTTAACATTTGAATAAGATTTTCAAGTTTAAATCGTGATGATCAAAATTTTATATATAATTTTTTTGAATAGATTATACGTATAATTGAATAAAATTTAAATTTAACATTATGCATTCATAAAAAATTAAGTAAAATTTTAATATTTATCCTATAAATTTATGGGAAATAACCCATGCATTGACGGTAGAAACATAAAATTTCCACAAGCACATCATTTTTAGGGTTTAAGGATTTTGTTTAGGGTTTAGTGTGTCTTAAGTGTAGTAGTTTAGAATTTAGGGTTTATGGTTAAAAGTTTATATTTGAGGTTAGAATTTAAGGTTTAGAAGTTAGGTTTTAAGGTAATATGATTAGAGATTTAGATTTTAACCTAAAAATTTCAAATATTAAATTCTAACTGCACACTCTAAACCCCTAAACAAAATTTATAAATCTTAAAACTAAAGCTTACAGTTCATGGTGTGGAGTATGCCTTCGGAGCTCATGACTACCCGACAAGCGGTGTGTTCGAGGTCGAACCTCGACGGTGTCCCGGCTTCAAGTTTAGGAAGTCGATTTTCATGGGGACGACATGCTTGGATCCAGTCCTGCTAAGAGAGTTCATTGAACACCAATCTGCAAGCTACAATAGTGATATATACCACTTGATTTTTAAGAACTGCAACCATTTCTGCGAGGATATATGTTACAAGCTGACTGGGAACCGGATGCCAAAATGGGTGAATCGACTTGCAAGAATTGGTATTATATCACATACTACATTCGTTTTCTACATGCTACATTTATCGGATATTTTACACACCCGTAATCAGACGTCGGCTTTTACAATGTCTGTTTATCCTCTCTGTAGGTTCATTATGCAACTGCATACTTCCGGAGGCACTTAAAGCTACTGCGGTGCGCCATGACCCCAACTTCCAAACTGATACCAAAAAGAAGAGGCTGAGAAGCGCCTTCGGTTGCTTATGGTCAATCTCAGTCCCTCAGAGGGAAGTATCGATGTCTTCACTCTTTTTACACTCTCACTATAAAGGCTGTCTACCACCATGGGAGCTAGAGCGATCTAAAAGCTGCTCGGATCGTCCCCCTCAAAAGTTTTGAAGAATCAGATTGTCCTAGTCACTTAAAGGGCCAAAATCCATACTAGTTTATTCTGTTGAATGTAAGAAGCAGTGTTTCGACATTTTTCCAGCTTTCCTTAATCCGTGCTAGCAGACGCCCTTGTTGTTGATGTTAAATGTGTACATTGTGTCTGATTCTGGTGTTGCAGATGTTGACATGCAAAGTTTGTATTGAAACAATGGAACCATCAAATTCATTGCATAGTAACATTGTTCTGTAGGTGCATTGAGCTCTCCATGTTCTTATTAGATATTTCATTCATCGTCTTTGACCAAATAAGACATGGACATGCCCTACACCGGCCGCTGGTGTATGGTTTAGCAGATTCTAAACTCGAAACTGAATGAGAACTTACCGAATAGAACATAATGTGCAAGTAGGAGAAAGGTTAGAGGATAAAGCACATATATTTGCTTGCAAAGATTAAACAAATAGATGCATTGATAAAAAGGTCTCAAGTTCTACATCCCTGAACTTGTTTTTTCACTCGAATAAAAGTAATAAAATAATAATAAAGCCCCAGCCAATTCCAACAATACATTATACAGTTATATAAGCGCACAAACATCTCCAAGTATGCCTCACAAAGTCCATAAGGTATGTATCATAACAGCAGGTAAAGTCTTACGAGTTATGATCAAATATATGGCTGTTGCACCTTTCAAGCTATGCATGCTCTCTAATGCAAGTTGCAGCTACATGCAACGGGGAAAGAAGGTTTGACCCACATGCCCACCGGCCATTGCTCTTCTCACGTTGGATTCAAACAGTTTGGGGTTATCCCTCAAAACAGCTGCTGCATCAAGATTGAGGGGATCCTCATGGTTCGGTTGCTGCATGTATGACGAGATCATAAACTTAATTTAAATGGAACTGACGAAGTAGAAAAACCACTAGTGAAAGAAAAATCAATACCGTGAAGAGATGAAACAATCCGTATATTACGGTGTTTATGTTCAGAACAGGTTTCCAATCTTCTCTTAGGATATTGAGGCAAACATTTCCTTCCAAATCAATGTTAGGATGGTACACCTGCAAGCGAGATACGCTGTTTAGAACAGACTTACCATTTTGCTAACAGTATCACTATCGACATGTGACTTTTACGGTGGAAGACATGCCAGTGTAGTGTACCTTTGTCTTGCATTTCACCTTGGGTGCCTCATGGGGGTAGATGGGAGAAACTTGGAAAGTGAATGCAAATTTGCCACCTCTATGACCAGAAACCAAAGAAGCACTTGCGAATGAGAAAGACTAGAATATCAAGGACAAAAGTAACTGACATGGAGCTCGGTTTTGGAACCTATTTTACTTTTGTTTTATGGAAGATTCATATATATTAAGCTCATAGCCAATCAGAATCCAGGTTGTAAGACACCTAGATGCAATTTCAAGCACCGAGGTTTAACGCATGGTACACATATGCAGAGAGGTATATGCATTTGATTGCCAACCCCATTGACAAATAGTGTTAAACGCCATGATAAAATAAGAAGTTAGAAAGAAAGAAGGTCAGCTATAGCAGTTGAAATTTGAACAAATTACGGAGATCATGCCAAAGCATAAGATCACATACAGATAAAAGCCTTCATCAGGCTGAATGGTAACCTCGAAGTTCATCAAGTCATCTTTTCCGTTGGGAAATGATATGCTACATGTTTTTGGTAGATTCAGTTCACTGATATCTACAAAACAAGGAACACAAAAGTCATAATACAAACTCTAAAAGGCAACTTGTGGTAGCAGCACTGGAGTATAACTTTCGAGTGACTAAATGCTTTCAAGCAATAAGAAGAAGAAGAAAGTTTGTGGATTGTTCTTGAGTAACAACCCAATTATAGGCTACACGATTTTCTTGATTTTGTATACCAATGATGTTCTCATAAGAAATAAAAGAACTATAACTTTATAAACATAGTTAACAAGTAATCACAAAGACACTGATAGACACAACTTTTAATTTGGTTTCGGTTGAATTGAAAAGCCTTGGGAACCAATATTATCGAAACCATTTATCCATTATAACAAGTCAAAAAATTCATTCAAGAAGTAATGTTATAATCTCAAAAAGTCACTAATAGTTCAAATTATCAAAATAAAACTAAAGAAACCTTTATGAAGACGTAATTCTCCTGCACTTTGCTTCTTTACCGGTGCCTTCCCATTGGAATTTTCTACAATTGCCCTCTGTTTTTCCTTGACCTTAAATAGGTTGATCATTTCTCCTAAATTAGGACAAAATATGAACCAGAATGGAAGGTTCAATACAGACACATCTTATGGATTCTTATATAAGATAAAATAACTGCATAGAGACGAGTAAACTGATATATAACCAAGCAAAATGCCAAACAATTAAAAGTCTTCAAGGAAGTTATATCCCTAAAAGAAGAAAGCAATGATATTGAAACAATCTGTCAACACTAGCAACCTATAAGATACACACTATTACATGGACTCTTCGCTTTCCCGAATATCGTGTCTGATATTTATGTTGGACGAATATCTCTGGGCATGGATATGGTAAAGAAAAAACTAAGCATTACCATGTAGGACATATACATACATTGGATACTCACCTGAAGTCAGAATAGCATGCACATCAAACAGCTTAAAAACAAGAACTTTGAAACTGTACGAGAAAAATTAGAATTCAAAGCTTCCTCAAAATAAAAACTTTAAAAGATTGAATCTGCCCCCAAAAAATGCGGTAAGCTGATCACAAACAGATAAGAAAGCAATAAACAGTCAGGGAAAAAAGATCCAATCTTTTTAAAACCCAATTAACATTGAAGCCCTGTTCTAATGATCTCAGCCAAAATATCACTCAAGAACTACATAGAGATTCAACAAACAGAAAAAATGGAAAATCAAAAGAAAGTTTTTCATCATATTTGAACATGATCCAACAGATGATCTGATGAACTGAACCCAGAAAAACCCCCAAAGTTCTACAGCGAGCATCATCAAAATCCATAAAACATTAGCAACATAAACAAAAAACTCTCTGAATCCACATACAAAAGACTGAAACGAGTATCGGATTGGGTTTTTTACCTGGTGAAAATACAAGCAATGGTTTTTGCAGCTACTAAGAACAATGAATCTCACAGCTTAACAAAAAGCGTTTATATATCTAATAAAAAACTTTTTTTTCCTGTTTTGGGTCAATTACTCTCATCGACTTCTGGTTAACAATTCGCTGTCGACAAAGAAACGGGCCTTTCTATCCCCTGCTCTGCACTTTCTTTTTCAATTCTACGCTTCGCCTACTATCTACCAATAGGAGACCGCCGCATAAGATATAGTGTCTGTTTTGCCCTTTTTCTATTTCTTTACGAAATTCTGGTTTTAGCCCCTCTATATTTTAATCAGATAGAATCTCTCCTCTATACTAGTTATCAATTAGTGTACTGTATACTCGATTAGCTAGCCTGCTTAAAATATTAGTGGAATTTTTTATTAACAAAAACAGTTTTATCTAATTTATTATACTGACATAATTTGCAAAATGTGTTTTTAAGAAAAATATTTACATCAGTATTTCAATCAAAATAGATAATTATGTTAACTATTCTTTTTATAACCGGGAGAGGAATAAGGTTCAAACTTTAAACAATCATATTATAAAATTAAATTGTGTTAAATAAAAATGTTCACATTTGTATACTAATAGATTAAGTATTCACTTTTTTTAAGACCGTCAAATAGTAAGAACTAAGTGCTATCAAATAGCAAAAATTGGGTGCTAAACAGTGAAAATAAAAGACATAAGTGAAGATTATTTTTTGTTGGTGAAGGATAAATATCATTAAACTAATATAATAATAATAATAATAATAATAATAATAATAATAATAATAATAATACACTGTGACAACCTATTAACAATTAATATTATTATAATTCAAGTACGAATGCAAATGTATTTTTGAGTGATTACAAACACCTATTAATATAAAATAAAAATTAGCCCGAAGGTTTAAAACATATGTAGATTAACAGAAAAAAAATTGATTGAACTCAAATTTTCTAAAAAAATAACGCTCTTTTTTAAAATTAAAATGTTATAAAAAAATATAATTTTTTCGGTTGTACGTGATATAACATTTTGGTTGCAACCAAATTAATTTTCGTATCAACATAAAATATTATATATTTTTATAATATTTCAGTTGTACTACTTTTTTTAGCTTTAAATTAAATTGTACTCTATACTCACCCAAAATTAAAAGTCATAATATGTAATGTATATTTAAAATAAAATTTACATTCATATTGTCTCGTCTTATATGAGTTTAAATCTTAAACGTAAAAATATATTAATTTTTATTTAATAAAATAAATAAATTATGTATTTTACTACGGTAACAAATAACAAATGCACTACCCTAGAAGCCTTGGGGGAAAACACAGGGCCGACTCAGTGGAACAGTCGATACTCAGTGGATAGTAGATACCTGAATCTCCCAAATCTCAGTCATTTCATTCCAAAAATGGAGAAATTTTGGGTTATTTTTGCCACTTCGATCTTCATCCTTCTTCCATTTACATGCAATTCTTTCTCTCCCGAGACTCCTACCGATCGCCGAGTCCTGGTCCTCCTCGACGACTTCGCCATCAAATCGTCTCACTCCTCCTACTTCAACTCCCTCAGATCACGCGGCTTTGACCTCCACTTCAAACTCGCCGACGATCCCAAGGTTGCCTTGCAACGCTACGGCCAGTATCTCTACAATGCCTTGATCCTATTCTGCCCCTCCGTTGAACGTCAGTTATCTCACATTTGCCTTTTCCTTATTTTAATTGTTTTTAAATGAATTATTTCCATTTCCCTTTTTTTGAAGTACTGTGATTAATTTATTTTGTTTTAATTAGGGTTTGGGGGATCTATTGATCTTGCTGCCATTATCAATTTTGTTGATTCCGGTCGTGATTTGATTATTGCGGCGGATGTTAATGCTTCTGATTTGATTCGGGAAGTTGCCACTGAATGTGGAGTTGATTTCGATGAGGTCAGATGCGTTTGTATTCTCTGGTTTGATGTTTCGAGCTTTGTTATTGCATCACTTGATTGTGTATTGAATCTTTCCTTATTCGTAGGATCCTTCGGCCATGGTTATTGATCACACTGGCTATGCGGTTTCCGAAACAGAAGGAGATCATACTTTGATTGTCTCTGGTGATTTTATTAAGTCTGATGTGATTTTAGGAAGCAAAAAAATTACAGTAAGTTTTAATGCCTGTGACAATATGGTACATTCAAGTTCATTGTATGTTATGCAGTGGTTGTGATTACAGTGACAATAGTTCTAATAATTTTGCCACAGGCTCCTGTACTTTTCCAGGGCATTGGTCATTCACTGAATCCTGTCAATAGCTTGGTAAGCTGCTTGCATCTGGTTTCAATGATTTTTTTTTAAATAATCAATTTATTATTGACCACAATCTTCCTTTTCTGTCATCTTAACTTTGGCACTATTTTAGGTGTTAAAGGTTCTCTCGGCTTTTCCATCTGCATATTCGGCTAATCCCAAGTCCAAGCTGTCAACTCCACCATTATTGACGGGTTCTGCAATCGCCTTAGTTTCAGTTATCCAGGTACATTAGTGACCACCGTCTTATTTTAAGATAGTTTTGCATGAAATACAAGCTTATTTTGCCGTGACTCCTAGTATAGCAAGCTGTTCAAAGGTGTTATGATTTTTTTTATTTCCTTTTGTAGGCAAGGAATAATGCACGGATTCTGATTAGTGGTTCACTGAGTATGTTCAGCAATCGGTATGTGGTATATTAACTTTTTTAACTGAGCTTCCTTGATGAACTTGTTTCCTTTTGATTTTGAACTTTATAACATGTTATGTTTCTGGATGAACTCTTAAAATATTTTCAGATTTTTTAGATCTGGCGTGCAGAAGTCCGGGAGCTCCACCAAGTGAGTGAATCTGTAACTCTCTAAACTACCTTTTCAATATAAGACCTGGGAAATGTTAAACAAGTCTGCAGCAATTGATTCTCTATAAATAGAAGGAAACAGCTAAAGCTGGTTTTTAGGCCCTGAAACCATAATAAGAAAGTCTATGTTTAACCTTTTGTCTTTTAATGTATTTTCTGATTCTTTGAGGATGGAACCAGATGCATTTCCAAGTTTATGATCAATTTTATGCCTTTTGTACTTTTATTTAAGTGCGTACTAGTTGTTGTTTATCTGACATTTCTTATGAGAAATGTTCTTTCTAATGGCAGACATGAGAAATCAGGTAACGAGCAATTTTTGACCGAAATTAGCAAATGGGTTTTCCATGAAAGAGGTCATCTTAAGGTAGGCATATTGATCAACTTTGTCGGTGTATAATTTTTTTCCTTGTATTACAACTTAATTTTTTGACACTGCTTCCTTTATTTTCATTTGTATGTATGGTGCTGATTCAACTCCCTTTTTGGTCATTAGGCAGTTAATGTAAAACACCACAAAGTTGGAGAAACAGATGAACCTGCTTTGTACAGGATTAATGATGAGTTGGTAATTCTTTCACCTTGTATATTTTTTAATGCAAATACCATTTTGCAGACATTTACCTGAAAAGAAATGGGTGTGTTTCATGAAGGTATACTCTGTTGAGATCTATGAGTGGTCCGGGGAAAGCTGGGAGCCATATGTTGCAGACGATGTCCAAGTCCAGTTTTACATGATGAGCCCCTATGTTTTGAAAACTTTATCAAATGACCACAAGGTTTGTTATTTGTCTCTTGAACTTAATATGGTTTGTGATATCAGCTTGCTGTTGATATGAAGCCATCCATATAAAATCAATGGTCCCATTCTTGTACTGCAGGGTCTCTATTCCGCATCATTTAAGGTCCCGGATGTTTATGGTGTTTTCCAGTTCAAGGTTGAGTACCAAAAGCTTGGATATACAAGCTTATCCCTTGCAAAGCAGGTATTCTGTTTCTCATGATTCTGAATACAATATCTCTCTTGAGACCTAATTCTCTTACTAGTTTATCTAATTTTTTTTTAGTTTATATTTTTGGAAGCTACCTGCAATAGAAGTTGAAATTCACAAAAGATCTATATGGGAGAGTGACTGCTATTGATTTATGTCTAGTTATTTTTATCTAACGTGTACTGTTTTTTTTTTCTTTCTTTCATAATTGCTTTTGGGGTGTTTACATCTCATGGAGTTTTTATTTTGCGAATGAGGTTTCTGATTTCCTTGTTGAAATTACCAAAACATTGAATTGCATTGCAGATTCCAGTCAGGCCATATAGACACAATGAATATGAAAGATTCATACCAACTGCGTATCCCTACTATGGGGCTGCATTTTCTACGGTACGACTCTCAAGCTCTCATTTCTATCTTTTATGTTAGTCAGACTCAAAACTGAGTATAGAATATGGATAGTTGTTTGGTGTTTTTGACCGACTTGCATAAATTTGGAGTATCACACTTCTATATCATATTTGAAAATGTGTTGGATCTAAGCGTCAAACATGAGTACGTATAATATGAGTTTAAGAGTTATAAGCTGAATCATTCATCTAGTTAAGAACAAATGGTTTAGATTTGAGGTTTTGCAGGAGTTACCCTTTGAAAGAATCGGAAAAGGGTCTTGCCCGAGTTATTTAAGCAAGATAACATCATCATCATTAACGGCACCACCATGATTAATGTAAATCCCTAGCCAGTATTAACTTTGGATATGGTTTATTTATGCAGATGGCAGGATTCTTCATCTTTTCTTTTGTGCATCTATACAACAAGTAGGTTGTAGCCATCCCTGCTATGCTTTACCCGGTACCGTTGGATTACAATCTTGTTGCCAACAATGGTTTTCGTAGAATGTTGTAGACTTTAGATTTTAGTTTAAATGATTTAAATCAAATCGTAACTATCTCGGGGGAAAAGATTTGATGCATTGTGATGTTGAGTGGTCTTATTAGAGAAAGTGCTTATGCAGTTTGCTACCGGTTCAGTTAAGAATTATGTCGACTGAGATTGTATTTGAGTCAACGCTAATTCAATTAAGAATTGTTAAAATGTCTTTATTTTTTTTAAAAAGTAATTAATATTATTATAAGAAAAATTTGTTTTTCATACTTTTATATCAAACAGTAATTGAGAATTAAATACACAACTCCATCAGCAGTATATTAAAAAAATCTATTATATATATTATTAAAATTCAATGACAAATACAGTGCGGGTAAATCACTATTTATAAACGAACCTTCGTATATTTAACAGTTAAAGAATAATGAAAAAGACACTAGATTGATGCTATCTATCTTTGTAAACATAAATAACTACAAGGTGTCAACTTTCTTTCAATCTGGAGTTTGAGGTGTTCAAAAATATATATTAATACATGCATGTTTGAGAAGAAAACCATATTAGATCTAAGCTAGCATTTAGACAACTATACTAATATAAGGATTAAATTAAAACGACATTTAAATTGTTAAAAAACACACGATATTTAATGTAAAATTACAATTGTAACGTTTTGAAGTTTGATATTGGATTTAAATTTTAACTCGTACTTTTAATATCTCAATTGATACAATTATAGTTATTTTTTTTACAACATTCGAAAATTTCCATTATGCAAAGACATAAACCCATCAATCAATTTCCATAACACATTTCTTATTAAAACGTTTGAACTTCACTAGAATTTAGAGGGAAAACAAAATACAAGAGACAAACATACACCAAAATCAAATTGCAAACACATACTAACACAAACCACAACGAAACGAAAACAAAAGCAATAATCAGATCAGCATTCAATACAAAAAACTATGTTTTTCATTCTCCTTTCCACACATCTAGCAAGTGACGGATTTCCCCAAGTCGCACTTGCTGGGAAGGTCCTTAGCGCGATCGAAATCGATTCCATAATCCGTCATCCACTTGGAGTTCTTGAAGAAACAAAGGCATCTGAAGTTGGCATTTTCTAAAGCCTTGCAACACATGGTCGAAGGTGGCGGAGGGTTGGGATCTGTGGCGCTCACGCTCGGCTGGCATGCCTCGAAATCCTCTTTGCTCATACCACACACTTTCTGACCATTCGCGACAATGGGTCCGGACCCAAGGGCTAATGCTACCAGCACCATTGTCACAACCATGAGCTTAGCATATCCCTTCATATCTTTTGATCTCAATAAACACACTTGTAATTGCTTGGAATGACTCTATGAGGGAAACATAGGGTTGAGCCCTTTATATAGAGAACCAGGAGTTGTGAGAGATGGCTTAGGCTGGCTGCCTTGGAATCAAAACTCTGGAAATTAAACAATGCCACCCCTTCTCTAAAGGGACAACTTAGTTTTTTTTTTATATATACTTTTTTCTTAACTCTTTGATAACGTAGGAATAACTTATTAATAAAGCTGTTTGAATTTGGATCTTTTAGAATGGACATTGTCATCTTTTGTACTAGGACTACTCATTGGGTTCGTATTTTGTGATGATTTAAATATGAGGAACGTGATTAAAATTATATATGGATAATCATTGGGTAATCTCGTGACATTATTGAAGAGTTGGCACATTGGCGTTACTATGGGTCACGGGCAAACATTGGAGGTGAAAAAGGGTCGGTTTGGAGTTTGATTAATCAAATTTCATAAGAAGCTAGCTTGGCAGCATGTGATTCCAAATACCAATTGCAATTAACAATGGAAAATGGTGGCTCTTTGTTGCTGGTAATATGGATATGGGTGATTGGATTATACAAGACAAGTTTAGGCTGGAGAGCTTGAGTCACGGGTAGGGGTACTAATTGAGTTGAGTAGCTCGAATACGATTTGATTAAAATTCGGTCAATATTCGACTCGAGATTTTAACGAGTCGAGTCGAGTAAGTTTTATCTCGACTCGATAACTTCGCGAGAAGTTCGTTAATTTATTTTATAATTTTTAATGATTTTTTGATGGCTACGTTTAAAAAAGTATGTTATGAGAAATTTAAATACTAGTTGAAAACTCTAAAAAGGTTCAATGGCTTACTAAGTAATTAACACAAAGTATTATGAATTACATTTTCAAAACTTTTTGTATTTACCGAGCTTAATGAGCAACAAGTCAAGTCAAGCAATGAATTTTTTAACGAGCACAAGTCGAATAAAATTTTATTAAGTTTACCGAATATCAGTCAAGTCGAATACAAATCAAATAATTTTTTAATCGAATCGAGCACTACTCAACACGCGATCGACTCGCACGATAATAAACCTTAGTCACGGGAGATGCTTTGATACTTGAAATAATAAAAACAATTAAGAGAAGGTAAGAGTCAAAAGAGACGAAAATACAAAGACTGAAGAGACCGAAAAAATCTAAATACTACCTTAGAATATATGTTTATGAGTCATGTCGGTGAGGTATTTTACAAGAGTGATCTACGAGTTAGACCAGGTTAGATATATGCATGGTTTTAACATTGCACATAGTTGTAGAAATTAGGTTCCACCTGAAATATATACCTTAAGGGTGTGTTTGGTTCGCAGAAAAGATGATTACCAGGGGTAATAATCTTTTCCAGACTTACATTCCCATGTTTGGTTTAGGAGGATTCCCACTAAGAGATATTATTCTTTTCCCAAAAGTTGCTCTTTTCCCCCTAAATGGTGGGAATGCTATTCCCCTCATTTTCTTAGGTATTATACAATTCCTTTCCCTTTGGACAATATTACCCTTATGATTATGAATTATGTTCATGTTGATCCTTTATTGCATTTTTAATTAGGTAACTAATTATTTATGGTGTAAATTTATTAAATATTTATATTTAATATTAGTTTAATATATAAATGGTGTTGTATATATTTAGATAATTTTGTAATATTTAATAGTACATTTTATTAATATTGTATTTACGATGTTTCTAAGGTTATAAGATGAGATTGTATGTTGCTTGAGACTGAATGCGTTAAGACTTGATGTTATTAATTTTGTTATTTGATTTATAAGATATTTTTTTATCTTAAAAATTCAGTAGGTTAATTTATTTTTATCATTTTTACTACTTTTAGATTTGTTTTATTATTTACTTTAATTTGTTTGATAAATGGTCGAAAGTAATAAAAATTAAAAATCTAAGCATATTAAACGTTTAATATTTTGATGTTCAAAAAAATTAAAAAGGGATAAATGTATATAAATATAAAATATTTTTTAAAAATAATTTAATAAGATTAATTATATTATAAATATTTGTTTTTTGCAAATTTTAGGTAATGTAACGAAAATAGTTCTATAAATTTTTTGTGTAAATATTTTTAATTTAATGATTAAAAATTAAACTTGTTAAAAAGAAAATATATCATAAGGACAAGTTAGTAAATTTTGCTTCCAATTAATCTTATATTCCTCCAACCAAACACTACAATCCAATATTCCTACCAAATGAACCAAACAAGGTAATGTAACATTCTCAGTAATATGTCAGGTAATGTTACATTCCGGTAATCCTATTCCCAGAGGTAATCTTACATTCCGTGAACCAAACGCCCCCTAAGTACTTTTCAAGTTTATCTGCTCATCACTTGTTGTCTCAGTAATAAAGGGTGGTATAATTTATCTAAATGACTCGAATTCGAGCACTAATTTTATACAATGTGAGTGCTTTATTAAAAAAGTTAAATATATAGTACCCTTGTATCACACCAGCATATTCAAAAAAAAATATCGATATTTGTGAACGGTTAGCTCAAACATATTTATATTATTTTTACAAAATTTAATATACGTTATTTTTGTTTAATATTTAGTAGTTTTATATTCTTTTTTATCAAAACTTTAAACACTAAAAACTTATTAACATATTTTTTATATACATTAAAATATTATACATAAAATTTTTATAAGTGCCTTAATTTTAAAGTTTAGGGATTTCTTTTAGGGTCTAGTGTTAGGAGTTTAAGTGTATTAATTTTTAATTTAGGGAGTGTGGTTAGAATTTAAGTTTTAAGATTAAATTTTAGACTTTATATGTTAAAACTTAAATTCCTAACCATATTACCATAAACTTAAACCCTAATCTCTAAATTCTAACTCTAATCTCTAAATTCTAACAATAAACCCTAAAATTTAAATATATGCACTTAAATACATAAACCTCTATGATGCTTGTGAAAACTTTTAACTTTCACCGTCAGTGTATGAGATATTTTTCCTTGAAATATTACATATATTTCGGATGATATAAAGGGTAAACTATTGGGTGACCATCTAACTATTGGGTCTGACCTATTTTGACCACCGAGCTACAAAAATTCAAAATTCGACCACCCAACTATTTAATTAGACCTATTTTGACCACCAACCGTTAAAATCTAAAGGAGATGTGACGTGGCAGTTAAAAGAATTTATATAATTACACATTTGGTCCATATTAGTTACATATTATGTCAATTTGGTTACGATTTTAATTTAATCAAATAAAATTAATCAACCAATCGGATGACGACACGTATCATCACCCAATTAGATGAATTTATTCTTATTTTTAATTTAGTTTATTTAATATTTAATATATTTATTTTCTTTTATTTTCTTCCGTGCCACCTGGTTAAAGGAAAATTAAAAAAATAAAATTGTGCTTGGTGTGAGTTGAACATAAGATCTCTTAGGTAAAAAAACTCAAGCCATTACCATTACACCAACCTATTTTTACTAAAACATTGCACCTTTTGTATGTATGTATGTATGTTATGTATGTATGCGTGCGTGCTTTTCTCTTCCTTGCACTAAATCACCATTCATGTTATCCGCAAGTTTTGAGTTGTTGTTTAAATTTCTTATTTTCATCTTTTAGGCAACACTTAATCTCTTGGAAGATGCAAAGGTGGAAACAATCCTCGGTGCACAAACATCAACTGAAGGAAAGTTCTTGATTGAGTTCGGTCTGCTTTCATTTTCGAAACCCACTTCTTTTTCATTCTCAACTAGGTCCTCTTTCTTTGTTCAAATTGGAGATGATTCAAACCTCTAAAATTAAAGGTATTGCTGCCTTTATTGACCTACACAAATGGAGGAATGTAATCCTTGTCCATCAAGACTACTATCTCGCCATGGATGACGACAACGACGATGCTATGTTGTCAGCAATGGCTGCTTTTTTTAAGAAAATTTTGCTGCTAATTTCGGTGTTGCCTGAGAGATAAAACAAGAAACTTAAATAATAACTCAAAATCTGTAAAGTAAATGTATGGTGATTTGGTGCGAAAAAAGGAGAGCATATATATAAAATAGTGCAATTATTTATTAATATGAATACGTTGGTGTAGTGGTAATGGCTTGAGTTTTTTTACTCAGGAAATCTTAGGTTCAACTCACACCAAGCACACTACTATCTCTTTAATTTTTTTTAACCAAGTGGTGACACCTGATTGGAGGAAATTAAAAATAAAAATAATTCATCCGATCAGGTGATGACATGTGTCGTTATTCGATTGGTTGATTAATTTTATTTAATTAAATTAAAATTATGACCAAATTAGTATAATATGTAACTAACATTGACCAAATATGTAATTATATAAATTTTCTTTAACTATCATCTCTCGGTTAGATTTTAACGGTTGGTGGTCAAAATAAGTCAATTAAATAATTGAGTGGTTGAATTTTAAATTTTTTGTAATTTGATGGTCAAAATAGGTCAGTTCTAATAGTTGGGTGGTCACTTAGGTAATTTACCCTGATATATATTACAAAAAGTATAAAAATAAAAGAAAAATAAATATTAGAAGAAGAAAACAAGTCCAGGGTAAGTTGGGCTCAAACTTTGTGTTTGGAACTCAAGTTCGGATCATATTTTAAATGATCGAATTTTTTACATATAAATTGATATTTTAAATTAAATTTTTTTATTTAAACTCCTATAAATATCGAACTGAGTGTATTCATTAAACATCCAGTCAAATCGGACAGATGACATAATAATAATTTTTTTGACTAAATAAAAAAATATTATACTTCTGACGTTAATGTTAAGATTCGAACTTATATAAAATAAGATAATATAAATATCTTTAATTTTTCAGTGAATTAATATATCTCATTATCAAAATAATAGTTTTGTGGAGATCCGAGCAAGTCTTAAAGCGATAGCGATAGCTAATACTTGATTGCTTAAATTCTTGTGGGCTTTTTCTCTTACGTAAACACATTAATTCTCCATTGTTAATGTATAATGTAAACTTTAATTTACATTCAGAAATTCAAATATTTTTAGTAATTAAATTATTTGTATTTTTTAAAATAAATAATTATTTAAACAATATAGTTACAACGCGTTAATGTTTTGAATTGGTGCATTTTGAAGTGATTCTTATTATTATTTTTAAATATAGGCTATGTTTGATAAAGAGCAGTTTGGGTAAAAATTGGAGGTTTTAGACATAATTAGAGGGTTGACAAGTCAAATTCGCTAATATTGTTGTTTAGTGTGTTGGAAAAATAGACTGCTGCAAAATGAGGTGTTATCACTGACTGAAAAATAATAAAATAATTAAACGAAACCAAACCGTGTCATGGTATTAACCACTGCCTTAGAAGCAAATTCGCCCCGATGCGTGTAATCGCTACAATGGACGAACGCCCCCTGAGGTTAGCACGGCTCTCCAAATTTCGTACACCCGAAAAGATGGAGCAGACTCTGATGGTACTGCTCTTCTCTCAACTTAAAATCAACACTCGTGATATGTTTATAAAAAACAAAGAGAATATTTCTAAAGCAAACTCTATTGCTTAGGTATATTTCAAATGAGTGAAATTGCCCACTATTTATAGGCTAAATAGTGAGGGCAAAATCGTCATTTCCACATCACAAATTAATTATATTTATAATAGAATTAAATATCATTATTATATGAGTTATATTTTGAGTATTAACAACATGGTGAACAACGGATTGAAAGTGTAGATTGGGGTGAAACCGTTAATTTTGAAAAAGCTCCTAATAGGAGCTTTTTGAGATTAGAGGTTTGATATTAGAGTTGTAAATACTCTTTTACCCAAACCATAAACCCAAAAATTTCCAAATAACCTAAATTAAATATTTTCTCACCCTATTTATAAGTTAATTATATTTATTTTTTTCTTATTATCATCACATATTTATATGTGTATTTAAATGTATTAATTAATTAATTAATATTAAAATAATTATATAAATAATAAATTCATATATAAATCATTCGAATATGTTTAGAAAAATTATATTAAAAATATTTTTTATAATTCTAATTAATATTAATTGGATACAAAATATTGATAACTAATAAACTATTCAAACAAATTTTGAATATAATCATGTCCTTATATGTCATTTTGCTTGTTTAAATAATCTAACAACTATCAATTAGTTTTACCAAACACTTTTATACAACCAGCTAATACAATCTGCTAATCAAATAAGCTAATGCAATCAACTATCAGCTAATGTAATCTGCAATCAGCTATCAACTATCCGCTAATTGCCAAACAGAGTCATTATTCCACTAATTTCAATCATATATCAAATACATTTATTTTATTATCATAATAGCAAAAAAATATTTTAAAAATTAAAGTTTACCTAAACATTCCTCTCATGTTGTTCCCTTTAATTTTTTGTATTTTTTTAATAATCGACAACAACAAACAATTTTAGACTGATTGTTGACAATTGATTTTATTTTCTTTTAATTTTTTCCCTCTCCCTTCCCTTTTTTTTTTGTCTTCAAATCTTACTACAATCTTTTAATGTTTTTGCTTTTCATATGTGAGCTATGTTATTTTATTTTAGGATAATTTTTACTCGTGATCTCTTTTATTTGTGGTTTGTTTTATTTTGTTTACTCGAATTTAAAAAATTATTCTTGGCACTTACGTTTTGAATCGTGTCTATTTTGGTCCTTTGGCCCTTAATTTCCGTTAATAAAATTAATTAATTTTTAATTTAACACCCAAACTTTCAAAACTTTATTTTTTACTATTTTCACCCGATCCCGACCCTCTTTCCACCACCATGGGGCCGCCACTCTCCTATGCCCCAAAGCGTTAAACTTCTTAAACAAAAAATAATTTTATTGTTTGAAGTTGTCGATCAATCTTTTTCTGCAAAGAATCTTTAACGAGCGGATTATTGAACTTTTTTAGTTAAACTTTTTAAACATCATTGAAAATGATTTAGCTTCAACAAAATCAATTTACATATAAACAACACACACTCATAGTTGTTCTTGTGTTTTTTTTATTTCTGTCATGTCTGTTTCATGAAACAAAGATTTTAATTCAGGTTTGTTTTTGCTGCTTCTTTGTTCTTATGAATAAGTAAGATTTTTTATACATTCTGAGCATATAGTAATAGCATATATGTGTTCTTATTTACAAGATGTTTTAGATTTCATTCATTGTTTTTAACTTTTCCAGTTTTCTTTTTTGAAGATAATATTTGATTAGAATGCTTCCATGGATTCTTTTAATGGGGAAGAAAATGAGCTGGTTTAGTTGGGTGAAGAAGACTTTTGCTTCTAATGCAAAACCCAAAACTGAAAAGGTTCATTTGCAAATACGTTTTTTTTTTCATTTTGAATAATTAATAGTTTTTTCTCTTGCTTTTGGTTCTGTTTTTGAGTTCTTTGTTGTTTGTAATATGATTGTATTTTTTTTTAGAAATCAAAGAGGTGGAGATGAATTTTTGGAAGACTGAAGCTCAAGTAACACCAACCTGCACTGGCGGCACCTCTGAAGAAATCATTGTGTCAAGCAACGAAGGAGCAAAGAAAGCATGTTTTGACCGTTGCCATCGCGACAGCCGCTGCAACTGAGGTTGCGGTTGCTGCTGCACAAGCGGTGGCCGGGGTCGTTCGTCTTGCGGGGTCAGGTGGAGGACTTATGGCGGTAGAAAGAAGGTTGGGATCGGGTGGTGGTGGGCGGAGAAATAAAATTTTTAAGTTTTAGGGAAGATGGTGAAAAATAAAATTTTTTAAACTTTAGGGGTTAAATTAAAAATTATTTTTTATTAACGGGGTTAACGGCCAAGGGACTAAAATAGACACGATTTAAAATGTAAGTGGCAAAAATAATTTTTTTAAAAAATTCAGGTGACCAAAATAGAACAAACCTTAAACAAAAAGGACCATGAATAAAAATTACCCTTTATTTTATTAATCTTTCTTTTTTGTATGAAATGAAAGACGGTTTTGTTCGCTCTTGTAACATGTTTTATTTTTATTTTTTCATGATTGAATTAATTCTGTTTTTTCAGTTGATATTTATTTAGTTATTTTGTTGATTGATCTATGGTTGAACCTCCAGTTAGTTCTTTTATATTGATAAATACTTATAATCACTAAAGATAGGTAATAATTGAGGGGTAATTGTTCTATACACAAGCGTTTGTGGAAACTTTTTTACACAAGCGCCTTAGTTTTAGGGGTTAGGGACTTCGTTTAGGGTTTAAAATTTAGGGGTATAAGTGTAGTAGTTTTGAATTTAGGAATTGTTGATAGAATTTTGGGTTTAGGGTTAAAATTTAGGGTTTATAGGTTAAAACCTAAATCCCCACCCATATTACCCTAAAACTAAACCCTAACCCTAAACCCTAAATTCTAACCCTAATTCTTAAATTCTAAACATGAACCCTAAATTCTAAACCTTTACAGTAAAACCCCTAAACTCTAAACCCTAAACACTAACCCTAAATCCTATAATTGAGGCGCTTGTGGAAATAAAAACTTTCCACCGCCAGTGTATAGGATATTAATCCATAATTGAGTTGCTAAAAAACTAGTCCGTCAACATATAACTATTGTTACATGTATTTTGTGCTGATTTTAGGAAAAAGTTGATTGATGTTTAATCTACCCTATATTTTTTAGATTATTCTTCTAATTTTCTTTATTTTCTTTTTATTCACTAAAACTAACTAATATTATTAGCTCAAAAAATCACTTCAAAATATTTTAATTCATTTTACAAACTCAAATATTTAGAACTATTTGCTCTGTTTTTTTCTTACGAATTTGAATGTTAATTTTTTTTTGAATATGCTGGTGCGATGTAAGGGTAGCATCTGTTCAACTTTCTTAGTCTTTTCAAAGACGGCACACACAACATGGCATAACTGGTGCTCGAACCCGAGTCCCAAGGGATGATAAACATCTACCTTTGCCACCAGGACACAAGGGGATGAGCGAATGTTAAAATTGTTATACGTTGCGAATATGGATAATAATTCTCAGATAAGTAACTTATAAAAACATGTTCATATTTTTAGATAAATTTACAAATATAAATTAAAAAACTACAGATTCATTATCATCTCTACGTTTACATTTTTATTAAAAAAACACTAAAAGTTCTAAAACCATATAATTAGGGTGAAATTTTTAGGAATATTTGTAATAATGACTCCTCTTTATAAATTATAAATATATTTTTATAATTAGTACTTTAAAATTAATTTTTTATTTATAATTTGGTCTCTAAAATTAACTTTTTGCAATTAGGTACATATTTTTTTTTAGAATTAAGTCCCTAAAATTAATTTTTAATAGGTCGGGTCAGGGTTAAGTTTATGTATATAAATTTTGGGTCAAACTTTTTAAAAATGTGGTCGGTTAGGGTTTAGCTTAATTATTTTCGGGTTAAATTCGGGTAGGCCAAAAACCTGACATGTGTCCATCTCTACATATAATATAAATAAAAAATACCAATCAACAAAAAGGCAAAATAAAATTACAAAAAATAATTGAAATATAGTAAATAGATCGATATTTATCTTCAATGTTAAGCATTTAATTTCAAGGGATTTTGAATCCATGATCTAGTAAAAAAATAGATGATGTTCATTTTAAAAGACCGGTGTTCAATCGCAATGTATGCAAAGTATATGTACATTATTAAAAAATTAAAAATTTGCAAGGTGTGAATATCCAAAGAATTTTTTTGCATTTCATTTTCGCACGAGAAAAATAAACTTCATGAAAAACATACATACTTGTGATGCCACGCCAACTAATTTAAAGGTTTCACAAAGTAACAAAAACTAAAAATTAATCTATATTTAATTTTATAAATTAAGTTCAAGATATAGAAATAGAATATTTACTAATTTAAATTTAAACATAAAATCTGAGGTTTAACTTGAAGAAAGAAAACAGGAAATTAGGTACTTATCTTTATCTACTAATCCTTGACTCATTATTATATATACATCCTTCTTAAACTTAATCGTTAGGATTTATCGTGTTAAATTACTCAATCCAGTCGTTTTAATTTATTTAAAAAAAACTTTATAATTATGTTAAAACTATTGATAGATTGACATTTTATTAATAAATTACATGACATCGGTTATTAAAATATTTAAATATGATTTATTGTTGAATAAAAATAAAATGGTAAAAATTCAAAAAAGCATTTTTATTGAGTTATCGTAGATATTTTATTTTGAACAGTTATCGTAGATATTTCCTATACACTTATTAGGTATTATTATTAGTATCTTAAGATTATATATTTTTTCTTTTTTTATTTTAATGAAAAGTCACGTGTCATTAGAGGAAAAGCAAAGCAAGAGAAGCCGGGAGCGTTACAGAGCACGTGACGACAATTATATCATATTCTTTGACGTGGCGTGGAAACAACTTTGAAATCTTCCCAATAGCGGCAACCACTGTTTACATGCCACCTGTCCCACCGAAGTCCTTCAAAAAACCTGTTTACATGCCACCTGTCACGTGTCATCTCGAGAACCGGCTTACATCAAATCTTCGCCGAATCTCACGCACTTCTGTAACGATTTTAACCACTCACTCGGCTAATCCAGGTTCTACGACGAGTCTCTCTTCGTAAAAAACCCCTTCTCTTCTTAAGATTCACAAAATTGCCATTCTCTTATTTTGTTTTTTTTTCTATTGAGGTAATTAAAAATGGAATTAAACAAAATTTAACACAAAAATAAAAATTTATATTTAATACAATGATAGCGGAAACAAAAAGTTTGTATGACTGTTTTAGTTTTAGGGTTTAGAAATTTAGTTTATGGTTTATAATGTAGAGGTTTATGTTTATGACTTTAGAATTTAAGATTGTGGTTAGAATTTAGAGTTTAAAAATTAAATAATATTATTAGGAATTTAGGTTTTAACTTATAAATTTTAAATTTTAACCATAATTTTAAATTATAAATCTTTAAACCTAAACCCTAAATTAATTTTCTAACCCTTAAACCTAAGACAATTATAAAATTTTCTTATTTTCACCGTCAATGAAATAATTATTTATTATTTAATACATTTCATTATATCTAATCTTTTTTTTTTCTATTATTTTGAGGGATAATTTTTTATAATGAAAAAGAGCTTGACATTAACTTAATAAATCAAAGTTGTCCTAAGGCGATAAAACCCCGTTCGAAAGTCCAAGAAATACTTGACAATCCATGATCCAATGGCAAGTTCTTGAAAATCTATGATTCCAATTCTTTCAATTTTAACTGAATGCTAACGATAAATTATTCTACCAACGACAGGTTGGTTTAGTGAAATAATGTACTAGACCCCTTAAATAAGATTAGATGTTTGAGTTCTGGCATTGTGAATGAGACAAATAGGTTAGGAGGATTACCCCTATAATAAGCTTCTGTAGTTACTCGATCTGAATTCGCCGGTCAATGAGTTCAACACCGATGGTTAAACAAAAAACCATCATTGTATTAATGACATTTATTTTATTAATTTAATCACCAATTTAAATGTTAAATATTAAATTGGAACGGATTTGATGTTTTTTTATTAGTAGAAAAATAATTACATACTTAAGATAAATATCAGAATTCGAACACATAGAAGATGAGATAACATAAACATTCTTGACCACTCGATCAATCAGTGAATCTTGAATTTAATGTATTGAGGGATAACTTTTAATTAGTGGCATGGACATTGTGGGTTTGGTTTTGCGGTGGTAGAATTGATTTTGGATCATCGTGATTTTATAGAATTGAATGTATAATTGATTTTAAAATAACGTGATTTATATTTGTGAGTTTTTTTTTTCTTAAAATCACGATTGTGTAAAAATATAGTATAAAAATCACGACGAAACACAAAAGCTATTATCCTGTAGCTTTTCTCAAAATCACGTTTAGTACCCAAAATTAATTTTAAATTTTTACATTCAAATATATAAGCACGATATTCGAGATATAAAATTCCGATTAACGAAAATTTTGCCTTCCCACCGCAGAAACAAATACTCATACTTCTGCATAAAAAGAGAGCATTTTTAAAATTTAAAAAGAGAGAAGATTGATTTGATTTTCTTGGAGAGCAAGTTTTAACTGCAAGCTGGAGAGATAGGGATAACTATTTATAGTTACAAAATGCAACTAAGCCATCAAGTTTTGAGCTTTACAAAGCAAAGCGTGAAGTTTATTTGATTGACAAAGTTTGCTCTTTTGGTGGGTATCAACTAGCAAAAGGAACCCAAAGAACAAGAACAAATAAGGTAAACATTTCTCTTCTTTATTTTCCAACTATTTTGAGAAATCATGTCGGTTAATATATGAATTCTCTGGCAATTTCAGCTGATTTTTTTCATAGGAAACAAACATATTATTCCTCGTTGCCAAGCTTTTGCATGGTAAATCTAATAAATCTAGGTTTTCAAAGTATAAAAACAGAATTTTGAACCTAGGAGTGAAAATGGTTGTAGTGGTAATTTGACAAAATGATGGGTGGGCTGCCTTTTTAACCAAAAGTTTGTGTTTTCTTTTTTCCAAAGAAAAAGGATTGAACTTTCTGTCTTTCCAAACACACCCTCCTCTATAATGTCATCTTCAATCTTGGAGCTTAAGCCTACTATCTCCCAACATTTATCCTGTTGTTTTTTCCCCTTAAAAATCAAAGAAAATAATTCGAAAAAAATCAAAGCTTTAATTAATTAGTTTTGAAAATGTTAGAAAGAATTACCGATTGGTCTAATAAGATGAGACATTAGATCTCTTAAATAAGGTCATGATTTGAATTCTGATGTTGTGAATAGAACAAATTAAATTATAAGTCACCTTATAATGAGTTTTTAGAATACTTAATCGAAATTAATAAGTTAATAATTTAGATATTTATCCTAAAAAATAAAGAAAGAGAGAAAAGATGAGGTTTTTAGAGATAGAAAGAGGAAGTGAACATACATTGCTTCCCGCGTTTTCCATGCCCCTCAATTCCCATTCCTCATGCGTGCAAGTCATTCTCAAAGCTTTGGTTTGTTATATTTAATTTTATTCTCTTGGTTCTAGTTTGTTTTTAAGCTTATTCATCTTCCATTCACCTCTCTAATTTGCTTTCTGTTGTTTCCAAGATAAACCCATCGAAACTTTTCTCCCTCATTTTCTTTCTTCTTAATTCCCACTGTTTCTCTTCTGATAAAAGATTCAAACTTTTCAATACCCTTTCATCAACCGTATTGTTTTCTATCTGGGTTTTCAAAATTGTTAGTGTTGATTTTCTCTGTTGGACTGTATAGTTTGGAAAAAGTAAAGCCCTTTGTTCTGTATTTCACCTCTTCTGTTCATAATCTGTTTGATATAAGGGGGGGAAAAAGATTGTAACTTTCTGAAAACCAGATTTCAAGCTCTGCGTTTTGATAATCTTTTGTTCTTTGCTTAGATCTGATCTGATAGAGCCATGGGGAACCATGGGAGCAAGAGAACAACAGAAGCATCATCGTCATCGACATCGACAACTTCTATTAATCTTAGCAGCAATTTGCAGTACACAACTGAATTGAGTTCCTATGAAGCAGCTTGCAAGCTAGACAAGGAGTTGCAGACATTCGACACCAATGTCCAAGCTCGAACCAATCATGTCATCAACACACTAGCAATGGGTGTCGAAGTCCGAGCCCTTTCATTCGATTCACTCAGAGAGGTAACCGGTTGTCTTTTAGAGATGAACCAAGAGGTGGTTAAAGTTATCTTGGAATGCAAGAAAGATATATGGAAGAACCAAGAATTGTTCGAGCTGGTCGAGGAGTACTTCGAGAACAGCTTGCAGACACTCGATTTTTGCTCTGCATTAGAGAAATGCCTGAAGCGTGCCCGAGACAGCCAATTGCTGATATTAATGGCTCTGCAACAATTCGAGGAAGAAAGCGGGGTTGGAGGGAGCCAATACGTGAGGACATTGGAAGAACTGAGGAATTTCAAGGCTGCCGGCGACCCTTTCACGGAGGAGTTCTTTCAGATCTTCCAATCTGTTTACAGGCAGCAAATAGCAATGCTGGAGAAATTGCAGCTGAGGAAGAACAAGCTCGACAAGAAGCTTAAGTACATCCATGCTTGGCGTAAAGTATCGAGTATGATATTCGTTGCTACATTTGCCGCGGTGTTGATTTGTTCGGTCGTGGCAGCTGCAATGGCGGCACCTCCGGTTGCCGCCGCACTTGCCGCTGCGGCTTCAATCCCGTTGGGTTCAATGGGGAAATGGATTGATTCTCTGTGGAGAAACTACGAGAACGCATTGAAAGGGCAAAAGGAAGTGATTACCTCAATGCAAGCAGGCACATATGTGGCTATTAAGGACTTGGATAACATCCGGGTTCTCGTCGACCGATTGGAAATCACGATCGAAGCTCTGTTGCAGAACGTCGATTTCGCAATAGAGCAAGAAGCTGTGAGGATTGGTATAGAGGAGATCAAAAAGAAGCTTGGGGAGTTTATGAAGAATGTGGAGGAATTGGGGCAACAAGCTGATAATTGTAGCCGGGACATTAGGAGAGCAAGGACTGTTGTTCTTCAAAGGATCATAAAACATCCAAACTGAAATCAAATTTGGTTCCTGGGAATTTGACCTGCTTCAAGTTGATGCTGACAATGTTGACAACAAGTGAAAATAATGATGAAAACGATGATGTTCGATTGATTTACAACATGTTTTGGGACACTACACTTGTTTGTTTCTTCAGGTCATTGTTCTATTGACGAGTAAAGTATTTATTTCATTCCCTTTTATGCGTGTATTAGGTCACAGATAATGTTATTTTCCATTGGCAAATGTTTCTTTGATTGTGTAAATTATTGATTTAAGTATTACCATACCAAATTTGCTTTATCTACTTAGTTTTAGATCTGATTTCATTTCTCATGGCCTTAACATCACTTCAAAGGCTTCCTTTTGAGAGAACACATAAATTTACAATTGAAATCATACAAGGCAATGTGAACATCGTGTTTCGGATCGTCGGATCATCAGATCGATTAGCACATATAAACAAAAGGATCTTACGTTTGCCCAACTTTGTTGGGCATTTTGTTAAGAGATCTCTTGTACAGTTATTGAAAGTTCAAGCCTAAAATTTTGCTTATACATAAAGCCTTACAACAACATTGATATATGAATATAGAACATACCCGAGATAGATTCTCGGTAATGACTCTTTTCTTGTGCAGTAGAACCACATGGCACACGCTATTTAAACTCCGAACACGAACCTCCACATTCGGGCGATGCTGGAAGCCATGTAGAATGAAGTTCTCTGGCAAGCACTTCTTAATGCTGCTTATGAATGATATCAAGTTTGCATGATAAAAGAAATTGTAAGAAAAACTAGGTTTAAACACAAGTTTTGCCAAAGTTGAAGATTGGTACCGGACTGATGTTGAAATAAGTGGCAGAAACCATATAGGAACAAGATAAGGATACAAAAATCTTAAACCAAATGGATGAGAAAAAGGTTAAAAATGTGTATCCACCAGTCAAGATGAACACCAGCATAACGTTTACGAGGCACTTGAATGTAGAGAGGTTCGCTTCTGTTCCATGCGGAGGGAAATAACCTTCGGACTTGAAATTAGAAAGCAATTGATCCTTAAATTGGAATGTATCCATTAACCACGCAGTTACTTCGCTTTCAGACATCGGGATGTCATCCAGTGTAATGCGTCTGATGTGAATATGAACTTCAGAAGGGTCAACCCCAAAGACATTATCCAAGAAGGATGGACAGCGATGCTTATATCCAATGGTCACATCATAAACTGCAAACAAACAAATAAGTCATGGAAATCTGTTGAAGTGACTAAACTGGGTTTATCAGATGAAAATTAAAAGTGTTCTCAACACAATACAAGAGATTACAAAATAGAATAGTTGAGTTTATCCTAAGCCCAGGTTTCAGTCTTACTGGAGCCTCTACGAAACAGAAAACGTAGAAAAAGTTTTAATGGTTTCATTGAACCTAAGTCAGGCATCCTCCAGGTTTCTTGCATGTCAAATGTGAAGTTGAGTACTGAAGCAGAACTAGTAGAGGTGTCAGTTTAAGTACACCATTACAGACAAGAAAGCAAGTGTTGTCGTAAACAAGAAAAGTTCAACTGTTTCCACACTGTGAAAGGTTATCACCCTTCTCTAAACTGTGCGACATTTAGCTGATTTCTAGCAGCTAAGATGTAAAGAGGGTAAAGAGAAACTATTCATCTTTATAAAATCATAATTATGTGAGAAACAAGTCTCTTATGCTATATTGACGAGAAAGCTTATTGGTTACTCCAGGGGAAAAATAGATAAAGTAACATATTTGTCACCAGTGTCAAAGCTTGCTCAACAACTACCTACCACAATATGAGCTAGAAGGGTCTTATTATAAATAATCTTCCATCAAGGATATATCAATGTATAAAATGTTAAGAGACAAATCCAGGAAACCAATGGATGGGCATAAAGAAGAAAAACAACCTGCATCCAAAGTGCTCCTCAAATCTTCCAAGCAAGCATTAAAACCCTTTGATTTTGGAAGCAGCAAATTCTTTAGGATGGGCAAGCCATTTTCAGCTGCATATTTTTGGCTTCTTAAGCACTTCTGGTCGCTGCAAGAAAAAGAATAATTGATGGATTAGTGCACTGCAGGTGCATCAACAAAGTACTCAAGGCAAACTAGTAATAAAAATCATGAAGAATCCCAGAAGCAGGAAACCAGTGATAAAATTTCTCCATGCACTGTCTTGTTCACATAAAACACGGCAATTTCAAAATAAAAGAGACAATAAAGGGGATATGAGAGCTAAAAGAAGAGGAAAATACGTGAAATCTGTTCCTTCAGGAAAGAGAACAAGCCAAAGGGGATCTCGAGGATCTTTGAATTTTGAAAGCATCCGGCGCATGTTTGCCTCATCAATCTCCCACTTCCTTTCCACAGGGATGAACTCCAAAATATGGAATGCCCAACCAAATACAGGTAATTTCATTAAGCTGCTCTTAAGGATGTACTTTATGTATCCCAAGCAATCTTTCCGCAATGCAAGGTCCCACAGA
The DNA here is from genome assembly GCA_958450335.1 of Hibiscus tridactylites. Taxonomy (NCBI): domain Eukaryota; kingdom Viridiplantae; phylum Streptophyta; class Magnoliopsida; order Malvales; family Malvaceae; genus Hibiscus; species Hibiscus tridactylites. The sequence continues at coordinate 9,217,843 of OY288279.1, forward strand.
TACATCCAGTCAACCTCAGTTCTGTGGTTGCAAATAAGCAAAACACGTTCCCTTGCAGGAACATCATCTCCAGAAAAAACGACTTTGGTTTTGTTTATTTTCTCAAATAGAAAAGGCCATAAAGCAAGCCAGGAACTAAAGAAGAAAGCCGTTACTTTTCGACTGTAATGTACGCTGAAAAGCCTCAATACAACAGTACTAAAAAAGCCACAATACACTATCATCATAAAAGCTGTTGAGAGTAACACCATCAAGCATATCAGACCCCTAAACACCCTAAGTGGGGTCAATTTACGATGCCTGAGTTCATGATTTACACTAGGAACTTCCATTCATTACAACCCCTAATCAGCACCTTTTCAAACGAAACAAACCGCACAGACTCTCTATTATGAAATTATCTACTCAAAAGCTAACCAATCGGACACCCTCTATCCTGCAGAAAACAAGAAGCAAGCATAATGAAGTTAAACAAAACGAAAGTAGAGCTGCAAAATACTAAAAGTTCAACCAACATTTAAAGGATGAAGACAAAAGCACGACATAACATCAATACTCTTCCTAGAAAAGCATGGTTACTTACTACTAGCATACAACCTCTCATTTCTGAACCAAAACAGCAAGCCATTATTACTTCACTTGTAAAGTCAAAGAACAAACCAACAGGAACAATTATCAAAGCATTTAATAATGTTTTCCCTTTCAAAAACTTAGTTTCGAACTTTCGAATCGAGTCCTTCACCATACATGGGGATTCTATGAGATGACGCCACATAAATAAATAATTTTTTATAAAAGCACACGTTAGATTCTACACTCATACAATATTGAATAAGCTTAGTTTAAAAGAAAAAACTCCAAATCATGTTCGAGTAAATAAATAAACAGATACAAAAGGACAAACGGTCATCATCTACCTAACAATAGAATAAATAATAAGTGGAGCGAACAGTTACTGAACTTGCTAAGAAAGGAACGGATCTGAATGCCTGGATAAGATGTTGCTTAAAATCTAAGCGAATAAAGCAAATATACTGAAGGATCCTGTTTGGTTGCTCGGAAAATTTAAAGAACTCGAACCTTAGAGGAAAGTGTAGCAAATTATCTGGCGGCATTTTATCAGCATCAAAAGAAAAATGCTACTTAAAAGTTTAAAAGAAAAGAAATGGAGAAAGTGAGTTACCTTTATATTGTTAGGGTTCAAGTGTAACTGTGTAAGTATCGGCAAGGAAAAAGAATCTGCCGGAAAAATCGGAGAATTTGGGATTTTGGTCCATTTGTAAAGGGAAGAGCTCAAGAGGGGGAAGGGTTAACAAAATGGGCAATGAATTCACTCCAAATTACCGATTATGCCACCATCTAATCTATAGCTATTAATTAGTTATTTAGTTTCTATTTATTTATTTATTTTTTCGAACAAATTTAGTTTCTATTTCAATAGTGGAAGATTGAAAGCTAAGTTGAAATATATACCCGACATTTAATTAAAATTTGGCCTAATATCAAAATTCCTCTTTTAAATGTTTGATCAAATAATTATTTTAATTTTTACATATTTTTAAAAAAATATTTTAGCTTTTATTGGTTAAAATGATTTTTAATATTTTTTATTAATTAACTGACGATTAACTTGCTAACAATACATATTCATGTCACATTATGTTTTTATTAAATTAAAAAGGCGTAAAGGGTCATTTACACACAAAAAAATTAAACGTTGAAGGTGGATTTTGATATTATGTTTTAAAACTTTTTAACGATAAATTATTTATATGACCACTCAACTTTTAAGGTGTTATCATTTTAGTCACCTGAAAATTATTGAATTGAATTTAATTATTTAACTTTTATGACGCTAAAGTTTTTTATTATCAAAATGACGCAAAAGTTCTAGTCATCTAATCAATAGTTTATTTAATAAATATGACATTTAATCCATCAAAGTTATATCTAACTTACTGATTATTTTTGACAATATCTAATTTATTGATCTATATATTCATTAAATAATCTATTTTATTTTTATTTATTATATTGCACTGAAGTGAAAATTGTATATCGATAAATGATTCTCATATCATTAAAACTTTAGAGTTTTAATTTATATTAAATAGGTGGTTTAAGATTATTTTTTCTTTAAAGGTGTTTGAAGCTCTTGAACTTTTGGGAAAAAAAATTAAGTCCATGAATTTTTTTTCACCTAATTAAGTCTTCTAACCAATAAATTGAATCAATTAAGTTATTTGACCAGTTTTGACCATCAGTGTTTGACGAATTTTTTCTTGATCACGTGACACAGTACAATTATGTCCAGTGACACACTACAATTATGTCCATGGAAAGTTTTGACCACGTGACACACTACAATTATGTCCAGTGATATTTCCAGATTTTTTTAGAAAACTATTTTTATAAGTTCTAAAATTTTTAGAACTTTTAAAGATTTTTAAATAAAAAAACTGAAAATGTAGAGTGACAAAACTGTAATACTAAATATTGCACCAACTGATCCAAAAATAAACAGTTAAATTTAATAATTAACATTGGTTAAAATGATAAATTGGTGAAGTTTTAAAGTATAAAAGCTTAATTGGATGTTAAAAATACAAAAACTTAGTTGAACTTTTTTTAAAGCTTAAGGGCTTATGATAAGCCTTTATTTTTTTTATAAAGTAATCTACAATCATTATGCTTGATTTACATAAAATTTGTGACTTTTTTATATATTTTAATGTGTTTTTTATGATAATATTTATTCTGTTTTTTAACTCTCGATAAAACTATCCCATGTGGTATTTGGTTCATAACTTTATTATTATAACCATAGAAAGTAGTAAAAAGGAACACATTGGATTTCAATATTATTTCACATCATGGACAGTTTCATAACCAAAAATAAAAGAAAATATCACCGTTCATATGTGATAGCCGGTCACTTTAATTTAAACAGACGAATAAGTATATTTGATCAGTTGGTCAAATTATTTATTTTTATTTTATATTCTTTTAAGCTATGTGATTTAAACCTACTAAAAAACACTTTTTTTTCTTCTAGGGTCTTATTTCTCCTGTCCTCTAAATAAGAGAAGGATTAAAATTAGAATTATGATATGTAAAAAAAAACGGGTGACCAAAAATTTAATTGAGTATTATGAAATATAAAGTAGGGCAGGCATGTTGGAACATGTAAGAAAAATTCAGCAAGTCACATCTGCACAATACCCCTGTCGTGACGTCGTCCTTCACTCAATTTTGCGTGGAAAACATGTTTAAGCCCAGCGACGGAGCTATATGGGGTTGCCGGTTGCTCTCACGGCCTCACCCAAGAATATTTTTTTATATTTGTTTTTTATATAATTTTTTATAAAAATAATTTATTTATAATTTGCTCAAACTTTCAAATATTAATGTTTATCTCTAATATCAAATTATAGTTCAGTCCCAGTTTAGCCTCCTCTAAAATGCTAAGAATCTTTCTTACATTCGCAATTATATTTTGCCCATCTTAATATTTTTTTTTGAAATGGGTATCATCTGGTAATTTATTCCAACATAAAAAAATTAAAAAATTATATTATAGACAAGAATTAAAAACAAAGCCACATACGGCAACAAAACAAAAAACAAAACGAAAAAGGGAAAAACTAGATGATCCAGAGAGTGATCGACTAGGCTTAGATGCAAGACAAAATAGAGCTTGAAAGCCAAATCAGGGTGGGCTGATTGTATTGGGTGCCCATGAAATAAAAAAAGTCAGAGTATTCTAACAGAATTCATTCTTTTTCTTTTTGTATGGCTAGAATCAAAATTAAATATCTTGATTTTTAAACTTAATGGCAGGACAAGAACAAGATGAAAGGGGACGCAAAACAAACAACTCATCCCACAAAATTTTTAACTGGGTATAAAAGGTAGAAATGAAATTTATTCCTTAAGCAAGAGAATAAAACTTTTGTTGAAGATCGGAAACTCTAATCAAGTCAACTTGACTGAACCGATTACGCAAATCCGTCCACAGTTCATGAGCCGTGTCGAACCACAAGACGCTCTGTGCAATCTCAGGACTGATTGCACGTTGAAGCCAAGACAAAACTAGGTTCTTACACTTAACCCAAGAGAAGTAACTAGCATCGTTCTCATCGAGCTCCTTCAACGAACCGTTGACGAATTGAAATTTATTCTTGAAAGTAAGGGTCATTCTCATCGACCGTGCCCACGAATGATAATTGGAACCCGAGAGCATAACAGAGGTGAGAACAAAGGAGTGATTTTCATTGGGGTGAATGAAGAATTCATCGGAAGGATTAAGATTACAAAATCGAGAGGCATCGGAGAGCAGAGAAGATCGGGATGCGGAAGAATCAACTGATACCATGTTAACTTTTGAGATTTTAGGGTTTCATCGTTTTGGATTTGGGAATTGAGATTAAGTCTCGAACGAGAGAAAAGAAATGAAACGCACCATTTTTATTAAAAGGGTAAAACGACCACTATAACAGCGTTTTTACAAAAGTTGTTTAACACTAATACTAACTATCTTATTTATACTAACCAAGAATTTAATCTTGATTTCAGCTATACAAGAAGAAAAAGAATGAGTTCTGTTATATTCTATGGCGGGTCAATGAAACACCAATCAAGATCACCTGCAGATGTTACTTCCTCCGATGCCTCCTCAACTCAAAATCGATCTTCAGTGTATCGACGACCAAGTGAAGCTAGTGCATGTGCCGATTTGTTTCCATTTCGACCAAAGAAGGTGAACTTGCAACTCTTGAAACTTTTGGATAGCTGTTTTGCATTAGATATAAAGGGGCGTAGATTTGACCTGACAATTTTTCGGTGTTTTGCAAAAATTCAATCTAGCCACTCACAAAAAGATGCTTGATCAACTTCAATTAGCCATTGATAAAAAAAAGCATTCCATGTTTGTTTAGCATAATGACATTGCCTACTCACATGACTAGTCGTTTCTACCTTATTTGAACATCTAGGACAAGAGCTATGAGAAGATAGTCTCTTTGTAAATAAATTTTGCATATGAGGGATATAATTTGCAACACACTTTCATAGGTTAATCTGTATTTTAGCAGGACATGGTATTTTTTAGATTGATGTATAAAATCGTCTAATATATGCATCTGGAAAAAGAGCTTGAATAAGCAATTTGTAGCCACTGCGTACCGAGTAGGATCCTGTGTGTTCACCTCCTCAAACTAGGACATCCTCAAGAATTGTTTCTTCCATAGTGAAATTTCAGTAATAAGATTCACATTCTATTCTCAGTATTTAAATGTTTTTAGTCGGTAGTAATATTTAAACTTTGGGTTTTTTTTTCTTTAGTTAACGATAATCAATATTGATATAATTTATAATTTAACATTAGGTTAAATTTAAAAAAAATCATTTTTTTGAAAAATAGTGAATGCTAGACTTTTTTTAGGAAATTGGTCATTTTTATAGTGACAAGGGAGGTCGCCACCAACTGCAAACAGTAATGAAATTTGGGGTACAAGTTTGGGGAGTAATTTTTTAATTTGGAGGCTTAAATTAAAATTTTAAATTTTTTGAGGGTTTAACTAAAATTTTTAATAATTTGAGAAATTTAATAATATCATTTAAAAATTATGAGAGGGAATGTAATTAAAAATATTCTAAATTTGATGCTTAATATGAATTTATAAAATTTTATGGGGGTTAAAATATTAAAAAAATATTAGGGGCCAACTTCTAATTTCCTAAAATTTCTCCTAGTCTTCACTAAGTTACGCCCATGGCTGTAGACGATATCCTTGGGTGGGGCAGATGCCAGCAAGTTTGGGGCAATTTATTGTTTTTTTTTTCCTCTGAGACTAAACTGGAAAGAATTAAAATTAGAGGGTGAAATAAAATTTTTAAAACTAGACACAAAACTCACGGTTAGGTTGAGAGAGACAATCATTTAATTTTCAACTATAAGATGAGTACAAATTTTTTAAAGGGTATAACTTCGTGTTCGGGTGTTCGATTGATGCAGTTTTATGAATCCATATTTTTTTTTTGAGATCTACACTATAACAAAGAGACGCATTCGCCTTGTTCATCCCGAAAAACTTTCTTTTGGATTTCAATTTTGAATTTTTTACTTTTTAGAGAAAATTTTGAATATTTGTCTTTGATCTTTTATAGCCCAACATGCTTAATCATTCAATTTTTATGTATATATATATATATATATATATATATCATTAGTCATAAGGACTCGATACATCTAACTTCATTGCATTCTGAAATTTTTATTTTGGTCCATGTCCATGTGATAATTTTATAGGAACTCAATTGAAAGGAAAGTAAACTAACAAGAGCTGAATTGAAATAAAATTAAATTTGTAGGGAACAAATTTTTGAAATATGTCATTTCAGATTTAGTTTTCACGATTTGTTTTCCCTTGAAAGGACAATTCTTTAAAATTTCGATTTTAGTCCTATAATTTTAATTATTCTCATTTAGTCCATAAGACAAGAAAAAAATAAATATTGACCCTATGTCGCCGGTAGCTGCCGGGAATATATTACCTTATATGATCATGTCGGGTCAGAACCTATCGAGTATAGGTCAAATGGTTATCCCTAACTAAACCTTGGTGTCTCCTAATCATTTGGATAAGTTGCTCTTTAGGTCCACTTAATTTTGTAACTAGACATTAATTATTGGCTAGTCTTTTTGGTGTCAAATTACTTTATAGGTTCCATCAGTTTTGAAACTAGGAAGATTAAGCCCTAACCCACCAGTTTTTCAATTTAAAGACTTCTTAAACCCCCATCTACTTTAAAATTAAGCAAATTAGAGCCTAACTTTCTAATTTTTAAAATTTAAATTGATGGTTTAACAATTAGATTTTAATCCGTATTTTAATACTACTATATTTTAAATAGTACCTAAAGACGCTTACAAAATAATATATGTACCCCTAAACAATAACTACGAAGGCCAACACATTATCATTCCCTTCCACCTCTTCATATTTCTTTCCCTATCTCCTATTTTTTCCGTTCCCTCTCTCTAAGTATCTCTTCTCTCTAGGTTTAATAAAACTTTTTTAATGTAGTTTCATGGCACTGATATTTGTTTTTTTAACGTTTGATAAACTCACGCATATTTTTATAGTATTGTTCGAACTTAAATTTCTTAGGAAAACAACATTTTCCTTTTTAATATTTAATAAATATATTTTTAATAATATTTAATGGTGTCAAACATTATTCAAATATTAGGTCTCATTTGATTTTAGAAAATATTTTGTAATTTTGTTTTCTAATTTTATTTTCAAAAAATAATGTTCATTTTTAATTTTCTAAAAATATGCTTGGTTGATAGGTATGAAAACTTGTTTTTAAAAATGAAAATAGTAAAAATGTATTTGGTATCTAACTTTTCAAAATAGAAATAAAATAGTTAGAAATTATTATAATAATAATAATGATAAATAAAATATAATTAAATAAACTAAATTTTTAAAAATGACATTAGAATGATTTGAACCCGAATTAAAATAAAGTTAAAATTAAAAAAATTACTGTTTTTAAAATTTCCACTTTCTTAAAACAATTTCAATGAAAACATCTTTTATATGTTTTCAAATGTTTACTTATTTTTGTTTTCATCTTCTAAAAACTATATTTTCTAATTTTATAATCAAACACGTTTTTTTTATTGTTTTTTTATTGTTTTCGTTTTTTAAGAAAAATAAAACAAATTTCATTCTCCAGAACCAAACGAATCTTAATTTTGATTTAGTTAACAAATGTTATATCAAATGGTTGAATCTCCCGTTGCCATCCCATTTCTTCACAGGTCCTAGATTCATTACCTAATAAAAACATTTCTCTTTCCCATCTCCTAAGTTGTAAGCTTTGACATAATGTTTATTTGCATTCATTTAACCTCATAAGTCCAAAATATGAATCCATCTCTTAATTTTTGTGCAATGGTTGGTGCACTTTATTTCCTCATTTTCTCCCAGACTAATGTCTCACCGATACCTTTTTTTTCTTTATTTTTTTCGAATTAAAAATATGACCAAATTGATAAAATATATAAATAATAAAAATTAAATTTGATTATTTTTTAAATTATAATTAAATTAATTAAATGTATAAATATAAATAACTAAATATATATCATACAAATCGACACGTCATCTAATACATTTAATATTTCCGTATAAAATTATATAAGGTGATAAGATTCAGATGTTTTAAGATAATTCAATGGCATTTTTTTACTTTACCCAACAAGGTAATCCATTAATCGCAATTTTTCTTCCTTTTATATCACCTAATACAAATTAACATTTTCATATAAAATTATATAAGGTGATCTTGTTAATTTATCTTTAGAATAATTTTTTAAGTTTGGTTAACCATATATTATTCATAATATGTAAAATAAATGTTTTTATTATTTGGGTCAAAAAAGTAATGTAAACAAAACATATGTTTTCCGTAGATTAATTGTCGCAATTGGCGAGTTATGATCAAACATTCAAGCGAGGAAGTAATGGTGTTGTCGAAAAATTTGCGTCTTTGAGTCGGGATGGGGTCTTGCTGCGTCGACTTACTTGGAGCCTCCTCTACTTGTGATAGCGTTGGTTGCTACGGATCATGACATGTGCTTGCGAGGGGATTTAGAGGTGGAAGCCGAACAACACTTAGGCAATGGTGCTGAGGCTCGGTGGCATGTTGATCCCGGTGATTAAGGGGTTGCTTGTGTCGCTTGTTCTATGATGTTTAGAGCCATGACTATGATAGTTTTGTGGTTAGGCATATGTAGACGAGGCCTATAGGTATACCCAACTTCTTTTAATCACAGTCATGGCTCTAAACATCATAGAACAAGCGACACAAGTAACCCTTTAAGTACTCTTTTTCTTATTTAGGTTTAGGAGATTCTTAACGAGGCCTATAGATATACCTAATTTTTTTATCAAAAGATAAAATAAAATAAAATGACCACTGCTATACTATGTACCCATTCATTATTTTTAATGAAATAACTACATAGTTTTTTTTTCCGAATAGGGAATAACTATATAGTTAATGTTCAACAATAATTAGTGATTTTATAAACAAATATTAATTTTCTATTAAAAAGTAAATAATAAGTTTATATTTGACAAATTGATAATACATTATACACTATAATCACATCAAACCATGACATGTTATTAAAATTTAAAAAATACATTTTAATAACTTCAATTATATATGAACCTAACACGTGGTCCTATTGAAAAAGCGGATAATATTCATCTTAGTAGAACTAAATTCAATCGCTTTATTTAAAAGGTGTGTGAATTGTTAAAGGTTAAGAACATCTATAAACATATACTACAACCACCTTTAGACTATTAAAAAAAATTCAATTATAGATTATGAATTAAATTTTGACATATCATCAAAAATAAATTTAAATCGATATATATATATATATATATATATATATATATATATATATATATATATTTCCTCCGTCACACTAAAACTGTCACATGTTGACATTTTTTCTAGTTAAATTTTTTTAACTTTGACTATAATATATTTAAATATTTTAATTAATTAAAATTTATAATATAAATATATATTTAAAAACTACTTGATTGAAAGTTTTTAAAATATATTTTTTCATATTTTTATTAATAATAAGTTTTAAATTATAAGAAGTCAAAGTTAAAAATATTCGACCACAAAAAATCAACATGTGACAGTTTTAGTGGGATGAAGGGAGTATAATTTAATTCACTAAACACATATATAATTATGGATAAGCATCACCATTGGTCATTAAACTATTCTCGCTTTCATGTTTTGGTCACTAAACTATTATTTTGTGTAAAATCATCACTAACATTACATTTTCCCCTATTTGGCCACTAATGTTCCTTTTTCTCTTTTGGTCATCTATCTATTACTTTTTTTTTTCTATTTTGGTCATTAAACTATTTTCGATTTTCTAGTTTTTCATGAGGTTTTTAACGGCAGGTGACAAAAATATGAAAAAGAAAAAAAACGTAACATTAGTGACAATTTTGCTAAAAATAACAGTTTAGTTACTAAAACAGAAAAACAAGAATAGTTTAGTGATCAATTGTAATGTTTACCCTATAATTATATACTACCAAAACATTGAATTTGAACCGCCAAAAGATAAAAGTTTCGCAACGTTTGGCGTTTTCGTTTATTATGCCACCTTTCATCTCTATCCTTAATTCTGGAAACCAAAGAAGATATTTCAAAATAAACCATGCTTGAAACTTACCATGTTGTGTTTATCCAGAAATTTGAAAAATAATTCGCCTTTTCCTTATAAAGAAATATATTTAGAGGTTGCCTAATAAAGTGATTTTCCATACCTATAAGAAGATAATCTTTAGGTGTAAGTTTTATGAATATCCATTGAGTTTTCCCAAAAACCAATCTTCAATAATCTCTAAAATCCTAAACACAAAAATCTAACATCTTTCAACTATATAGTCTATTGTCATTGTATCCAGAAAGGCTAACATTACATGCCCATGGAATTGGAAACTGGAAAACCTACCATTTCTCCTCATCTTGACGATGATAGCTCCAACAGAACAGGCAAGTTTTTTTTTTCTGCAACATATGTTTTCATGGGTTTTAAAGTTAAAAAATCTTGTTTTATTTTTGCAGGAACTTGGGTGAGTGCAAGTGCGCATATAATAACAGCAGTTATAGGTTCAGGAGTGTTGTCTCTTTCATGGGCCATTGCTCAGTTAGGGTGGATTGGTGGCTCCATTGCTCTCGTACTCTTCTCCGTCATCACTTGGTTCACATCGGCGCTGCTAGCCGATTGTTGCAGGGATCCTGTTTCGGGAAGAAGATGCAGCTGTTACACGGATGCTGTCAAATCTCATTTAGGTGACTAAAATATAAAAATCTTCCATAATGTAGGGCTTTTTTGAAGTACATGGAACCCTAAATGGTAATAGTTTTCTGGGATTTTTGTTTTTAACAGGGGGAATGAATATCAAGTTTTGTGGAATAGCACAATATGTGAATCTTGTGGGGATAACGATTGGATATTCAATAACTTCAGCTATTAGTATGGCGTAAGCTTTTCTCTAGATGTCTGCTTTTTAGTGCTTTGATTTTGATTTTTATGCTTAGAATTAGGATAGACCGAGGGTGCTGTAACTGCAGTCGCACTTCTTAAAAATTTTAAATTTCTATATAGTTTAATTTTACACTCTTAAAATTTTGTAATTTTACACTTTTTATATAAAATACTGCGTATGATTAACCACTTATAATACGATGTTTCTGTGTATGATTAACCAGGGCAATAAAAAGATCAGGTTGCTTTCACAAGAATGGCCATGCTGCAGGCTGCCATGTCCAGAACAACATGTTTATTATTATCTTCGGTGTCATAGAGATCGTACTAAGCCAAATTCCCAACTTCCACGAGCTCTCGTGGCTGTCCGCGGTTGCCGCCGTTATGTCTTTCGCCTACTCCTGCATCGGCCTCGGTCTCTCGGTAGCCAAAGTCGCGGGAGGGGCTCATTCGAGGACAAGCTTGACCGGGAATACGGTGGGAGTCGATGTGACTGGCTGGCAGAAGACTTGGAACTGCCTCGAAGCCCTCGGGGACGTCGCCTTCGCCTATGCTTTCTCCACTGTCCTCATTGAGATACAAGTAAGTCTCATTGTTTTCCTATGATCCTTTTTATTTCCGAGAAACAAAGACTCATCATATTCATGGAGTTGCAGGATACGCTGAAATCGAGTCCACCGGAGAATGAATCGATGAAAAAGGCAACATCGGTCGGTGTCTCGGTGACCACCATGTTCTACATATCGTGTGGAGTTGTGGGTTATGCAGCATTTGGTAACAACGCACCAGGCAATTTCCTAACAGGGTTCGGTTTTTACGAACCTTACTGGCTCATCGACATTGCTAATCTGTGCATTATTATCCATCTTGTAGGAGCTTACCAGGTAAATCCCGTGAACAACAACTGAACTGTCATAAAAAAACATAAATTCATGTCACATGTTGTGATTTAATTAATTAGAATAGGCTGCAAGTTTAGTGTCTAAAACAGGGAAGTGAGAATAGTTTAGTGACCAATAGTGATGTTTACCCTTTAAATTATTTTATTGGAAGATTTTATCTTAAAGTATGAAAAGATATGGGTTAAATTATGAGTTTGGTACCTCTACTATACATAATATAAACTCATGTTTTTCTTTTTGCTTTCTGCAGGTATTCTGCCAACCAATATTCAAACAGGTGGAAGACTGGTGCTTAAACCGATGGCCGAACAACAAACTGATGAAAGAAAGTCGAGCGATTAAACTTCCATTGTTTGGGGATTACAGTTTCAGTACCTTCAGGTTTGTATGGAGAACAGGTTTCGTGATAACGACCACCGTGGTGGCGATGGTTCTCCCATTCTTCAACGGCATCCTGGGTCTGCTCGGCGCCGCTTCGTTTTGGCCGTTGACCGTCTACTTCCCGATCCAAATGCACATATCAAGACGGAACATCCGACCCTTTTGCTGGAAATGGATATGGTTAAACGTCCTGGTCGTGGTTTGTTTGATTATATCAGTTCTGGCGGCAGCTGGCTCCGTTGCAGTAATTGCTAAGGATCTCCAAACATATAAGCCTTTCACCTCTGTTTCTTAATGTATTTCATCTTTTTAATACACTTTTGGATTTTGCTTTCTTGGGAAATTTATTTATGTACCATCTGCCCACATGAAATACAAATGGACGTTCTAAAATCTATTAAACTATGTGTAATTTCATGAAATAAATGAAGGTCTATAACGTATTTTTCTCAACAAATCTTCTGTTGAGATTTTCTTTGCACTTAGTTAAGTTATTAAACCAAAAAATTTAATAGATGAAATTCTTGAACTAAATTTTTTTCTTTACATATTACTGGCACATGATACGCTATATTTCTATCGTGTTACATCAAATTATCGACAGTTACCTTTGAGGTATCAGCTTGTACATTAGGCTCCTTGATTTGTGCTCTCGGTGGTTCCATTGTTCCTGATTCCCCCATGCTTGTATCAAGGACAAATTCCTTTAATATGCACACGTGCTCCACATGGTGGAATTGACCATCGGTTTTGATGTTCGAAAATAGAGGAGCTTCTAGTCCGATGCAAATGGCCATCCTAGTAAAGCGACCCCTACTCCCATTATTCGTGTTATAGTCAATTTTGATCACCTTCCCACTTCATTGAACAAACTCTGTTTGAACATCTCTCTCGGTAAACCGGGAAGGCGAATCCAAACCATAACGTTCCTAAGAAATTCTTGAGACGTGGAAAATCTAGATGTCCATGGTTGCACCGTTAGATATTGTCGAAGGCCATCTTAGAGAACTTCTGTGTAATCCCCGATATCTCGCTGAACCGATTGTTTTTGTCGATTTTATCGAGTCATCCATCGATTCACCCTTCAAAGAAGTCTGATTAGTGATTACCATTATTATTCTCGATGACCACGACCGGCGGATCCTCCTCCCTCCGCCTAGCCTTTTCCGTGACACTTCCGACACCAGAATTAGAAGAAGCTCGGTTACCCTTTACCCTTGTCAGAAATATCACATTACTAAAGATGACCATCTTCAAATTCAAAACAGACTAGCTTCAAGCTCACGTTTTATGAATATTATCCATGTAGTTTGGCCTTAGTTTTTCCCAAGCAAGCAATCTTCAATAATATCTCAAACCCCAAAACATAAATCTAGCATCCTTCAACTATATAGTCTATTCACATTATATCCATAAAAGCTAACATTGTACATGCCATGGATTTGGAAGCTGGCAAGCGTACCAATGCTCCTTTTGTCGACGACGATAGCTCGAATAGAACTGGCAAGCCATATTCGACTCTGGGTTTTTTTATGCAACACATGTTTTCATCGGTTTTAAAGTTGAAAAATCTTTTTGCAGGGACTTGGGTGAGTGCAAGTGCTCATATAATAACAGCAGTTATAGGTTCAGGAGTGTTATCTCTTTCATGGGCCATTGCTCAGTTAGGGTGGATTGCTGGTCCCATTGCTCTAGTAATCTTCTCCGTCATCACTTGGTTCACATCGGCTCTGCTAGCCGATTGTTACAGGGATCCTGTTTCGGGAAGACGATGCAGCTGTTACACGGATGCTGTGAAATCAAATTTAGGTGACCCTAAATATGTTCCATGAACTAGGCTTCTTTTGAATGCATGGAACCCGGATGCTAATATTTTCTGGGATTTTTTTCCCTAACAGGAGGACTGAATAACAAGTTTTGTGGGATAGCACAATATGTGAATCTTGCAGGGACAACAATTGGATATTCAATCACATCGGCTATCAGTATGGCGTAAGCTTTTTGTATATATCTGGTTTTGAATTCATGTGTTGAAGATGATGTTTTGTTGGAATATAATTGTGATCTCCTTGATTAACCAGGGCAATAATAAGATCAGGTTGCTTTCACAAGAGGGGCCATGCGGCAGGCTGCCATGTCAAGAACAACACGTTCATCATCATCTTCGGCATCATAGAGATCATACTAAGCCAAATCCCGAACTTCCACGAGCTCTCGTGGCTCTCCCAGCTCGCCGCCGTTATGTCATTAGGGTACTCCTGCATCGGCCTCGGTCTCTCAATAGCCAAAGTTGCAGGAGGGTCTCATGCTAGGACGAGCTTGATGGGGACGACGGTGGGAGTCAATGTGACGAAGTGGGAAAAGATTTGGAACTGCTTCGAAGCCCTCGGCAACATCGCCTTCGCTTATGCTTTCTCCAATGTCCTCGTCGAAATACAGGATACACTGAAATCAAGTCCACCGGCGAATGAATCCATGAAAAAGGCAACCTTGGTCGGTATCTCGGTGACCACCATGTTCTACATCTCGTGTGGACTTGTGGGTTATGCAGCATTTGGTAACAACGCACCAGGCAATTTCCTAACAGGGTTCGGTTTTTACGAGCCTTACTGGCTTATCGACATTGCTAATGTCTGCATTGTTGTACATCTTGTGGGAGCTTACCAGGTAAAACCTGTGAACAACAATTAGGACCGTCCTATAGGGTTAGACTCTCCGTTCAAATTAAAACCGTGGAGGGTTTGAATAAAATGATTAAGCCTGAAAAATGAATTTAGATTAAATATAAGTATGTTTAGATATAAACATAATAAATCAAAACTATAATTTAATCGGTAAAATAGTACGATATTGATAACGTATATAAACGAAACGATGATGTTTTTCTTTCCTTTTTCTACAGTTATTCTGCCAACCAATATTCAAACTGGTGGAGGACCGGTGCTTAAACCAATGGCCAGACAGCCATTTCATGAAAGAAAGTCGACCAATTAAGCTTCCACTGTTTGGGGATTCTACTTTCAGTACCTTCAGGCTTGTATGGCGAACAGCTTACGTGATAATGACAACCGTGGTGGCAATGCTTCTCCCATTATTCAACAGCGTTGTCGGCCTGCTCGGTGCCGTTTCATTTTGGCCGTTGGCCGTGTATTTCCCGGTCCAAATGCACATATCAAGAGAAAACATTCGACCCTTTTGCAGGAAATGGATATGGTTAAACGCCTTGTCCATGCTTTGCTTGATTATTTCAATTCTTGCAGCGGCTGGGTCCATTGCTCTAATGATTAAGGATCTCCGTACATACAAGCCTTTCAACTCTGTTTCTTAATGTCTTTCATCTTTTTTAGTACAGTTTCAGATATAGTTTTTTTAGGAAATTGATTTATGTAGCATCTGTTGACATGAAATATAATTCGACGTAATAAAGAAATAGAAAGAAAAGTTATATCACAATGGCAAACCTGATTGTTGGCTAAAGTTGGCATTTCCTTAACAATGCACTTATGTGTGTAAACTGTATTCAAGACTATCTCTACCAATGTCCTCACCTAAAAATTGCAAATCAGGTGGCAGGCTGTGTACCACTCCACATGTGTCGGTCATCGACGAGTTCGTTGATTCTTCGTTCACGGCTTTCTTGCATGTAGAGTACCCCGGTCCAAATGCCGCGTACAAGTAATATGCTTACAAACACAACACTTCCGAGAGTGCAAACCACCTATTATCGATCAAAACATGTTAAAAGAATATGAGTGGGAAGATCACAGGCCACGAATGTATGGTTAAAAAAGTTAACATACCACATGCAAATTTACTTGGTTTGTTTACTATATTCGTTGGATGAATACACAAGATCTAAAAGCTTGGGTTGATAAGTTTTATAACCATATTCCAAGTAACATTTCAAGGCAACTTCCATTATCAATTCTAAGTGAATCCAATCTCAAGTAAAATAACAACAATTAACAAGAAGCAACTTCTTCACCAAGACACCGTCCTTTGCACAAGGATATTAACCAGCAGCAGTCCTACAGCAACAAACACTTTGTTTTCGAACTAGCTTCAGTTTATCAATTGAAATGAAGTGCATAATCGCACCTTGAGGCATGCTAAAAATACTAAACCATAAGCACATTCACTTCTTAGTTTTCGGCCAAAGGCCTTTCTTTGTCTTGAAAACTGCAATTACCTCAGCTGTTAGAGAGGCCATATATGCCTCTTGCTGCCCAAGTCGGTATTATATTTCCAGAATAAAAATTACCTATTGGTTCATAATCCCTCCATCCCATATACAATCAAAAAGCCAAAATTCCGACCAAGAAAAAGTTAACAGCACCAATAACTAGACAAAGGAAGAAAATTGGCTACAAAAGGCCGAGCAGGCGAGCACTGCAATTTAAGCAAGCATATCGAATTCCCAGCCGAAACAGACAAGTTTTTCCACCAACAAATGTTAATTTAAGCCATCAGTTGAAAAGTATTTCATTTCAGTCTATTGAACCAATCACCCTCCTTGTTATAATTAGTTTATCAACTTTACCAAACTCAAACTTTACACTACTGAAATCAATCTTTTTCATTTCAGTCGGTAATCGGTATTAGCTTTACCCTTGTTAAAAAGATGACATTACTACTGGCAAGCACCCTGTATTTGCACAGATTAGTAAACATACTAATGAACTGAAAATCAACTTAGCCATGAACTGAAAAGATCGATAATTGGTGAACAAAGGCGGATTAAATGATGAATTACCTCAAGAAATGCCTTTAAAACCCACAACAATGTCAGCACCAGGACACCATCAACAGAGAAACCCACCTGCATCAGAGAAAACAATTTGATGACTTCAACTAGGGAATCCAATCTTTTAATTTTATTATAATTAAATATGGAAAAAAATAAGAAATAAAGGAATATGTGAAATGAAGAAGGGTACCAGATTACTAGGGATGAAGACGGGCAAAACAGATCGAACGGCTTTCCTTGCTCGTTTAGAAATCTTTCTAAATGCGTTTTGAACAAATCTAACTAACAGATCCAAACTCCGATCATCTTCATCCTCGTCTACTCCTTGATCGTCATAGAAATCCGTAATGATCGAACGGCTCCAATTGTGCGGGTCATCCACAAGATTATCAGTCACCTGCGTGAAATTGGGGGTTCTTCGTCGAGAGGCGAAAGGGCGGCGAAAGGAATGGGATTTAGGGTTTCTGAAAAAGAAAGACGGCGGCTGGCTATAGGGAGATATTGTCAGATAGGAAGGTGACACTGTGACGGCGAAAGCCATTACCGTCAGTCATGAATATGCTGTTCTTTTGTTTTTCTTCGCTTTATTTTCATTAATTCTTAACGGGTAAAGTTCAAAATATGTCACTAAACTATCGAAACATATTCTTTTTGATCTCTAATTTTAAAATTTTATTAAATGGATATTGAACTTTAAATCTTTTACAAAATGGACACTCTTTATGGGTGTGAAATATTAAAATTAAGGATTAATTGTCTTTGATACATGAATTATACCAAATTCATCAATTTCATATAAATTATTTTTTCCCAATTTTATAAATGAAGCATTTCATTGTCGAATATTTTGGGCCCTTTGTTACGGAAGATAACATGATATACATTTATTTAAAAAAAATACTTTTTATTTACAAATTTTTCTTTTATTTTCCATGTGAAAATTTGTAAAATTAAAAACTTTTCCTCTTTCCTCGTCAATGAACTCTTTCCGCTTTCTTCTTCGTTAGTATGACCAAAAAAACCATAGAAAGTTTTGCTCAGTCAATCTGTTTGAAAAAAAAATAACATAGGATTACGAAAGGTATGAAATGATTGTCTTGGTTTAGTTGTGTCGATTGACACTGATTTTCTGCGATTAGTTATGGCAGAAAGAAATCTAAAGGATGAAATCAAAATATTTTTAAAATTTGAAGACTAATTTAAAACGAAAGTCATAGTTTAAAAATGTTTAGTGCTAATTTTTTTAATATACATTCAAATCAAATTACCAAAATTTACAATTAGCAAAAAAAAAATCCTTTGTATCATTAGAAAATTAAAAGAGCATTGACAAACATAATCAAACAAAGCACAAGATTACAAACAGATCGGAGCTGGGCTGTAACAATGATCTATCAACAATTGCGATGGAAGACTATCCTTAACAGTCTTTCAAAACTCAAAAACATGTTTGTCGGCGTAGAAATATAAACGCTGAACATTATCGTATTCGCAAACCGATGACGCTGAAGCCGAAAAGTGTGACGAACCTATTATCGTCCAGACACATTTTATGTATACCTTTGGCTTCAGCCTTCAGTGTCTTCGGTCTACGTAAACAATATTGCCGGACGTTTAGATCTGTTCGTACGTCGAAAAAGAAGTTTCTGAGCCTTGAAGAGTATGGAGGGACGTCAAATGGGTTATTGAAGTTGATACAATTCTTGAATTGTGGTCTCATTGTTGCTGCTGGAGGTGGAACCTGGTGGAGTCTTTGGATTTCTTTATATTCATAATTTCTGTCTCAACCTCCAATTGCATGCACATATTATGAGTCTCAACCCCCAATTGCGCGCACATATTATGAGGGCCATAAAAATTATTTAATTATATTTTGAATATATATATATATATATTTAAAAAATTGATAGCTAAAAGAATTAAATTAAAATCTTTATATATATTACATGCATTTTGAACTTTAAGAGTTAAGACCTCAAGCACTTCAAGATCATGATCTTTTCATTTGATATTTTTTAAGCAATAAAGTTTTCTTAAAGTATCTTTTGAATCTTACAATAATAAGAGTGTCAATCGAGCTAAAACACAATCTATACATTGTATAATAAACTCAATGATAAATAGGCCTGAAAATGTTTTTAATATAAACTCTTAAATTGAATTTACGCTTGATTAACTTGTGACATTTTACTCGGTTAAGAATTTTATACGGATTAGATAATAATACACCCTCACAAGCGAAAAGAAATCTTCTACCCCTTTTCGTTGCTCCTATTTATACCTCGCACTAAAAATTATGTTTAGTATTTAAAGTTTAATGTTAGGGTTTATAGTTAGAGTTTAGAAAATTTGAGGCAGGGTGTATTTTTTAGGGTTTAAGGAATTGAATCGTCAAAGGGCCAAAGATTCATGTCCAGTTCCATAGTTATGTTGTGGCATAAGTCCATCATCGAGAGTGCAACTCCAATGCTCTTGGCGCTCCACTGTTTCATCCACTTCATTGCTTCCTGCACAAGCACTACTAAAAACATGCTACATTTCCCATTAATAGCACTAATATGTATATATAAACATTAAGCTCAAGCATAAAACTCCATAACTATATGCAAGCTAGTTGAGTTGATCAAACAATTGTAAATGATCAAGAGGGGATGAATTGCCAATAAAAATTTTAAAGGTGAAAATTGGAAAAATAAAAATTGAGACACAAGGCAATTAAAGTGGTTAAAGTTCTCCAATGAACTCTACATCCACTGCCTTAGCTCCCACTAAAAATTTTCAACCAATCCACTATTGATTCTTCCCCTTTTCTTGGCTGAAAAGGAAACCTTGCAAAGAAATTAAGCTTTCTACCCAAAGTTTAATTTGAAACACTCTTTACAATAGAAAAAAAATGGTAAACCTTACAAATTTCTCTCAAATGATGATTTGTTTACTCAATTATAATTTTTCACACCCTAAACTCACAATACAAGTAAGAATGAAACACTCAATTGAGTTGGGTACAAGAATTTGACAAAAAAGGTACTAGTGTTTGGATTTGATGCTTGGATGATTCTTTTAAGTTCAATTCCTGTTGATGGTGCTCAAAATGCTTGCTTTTATACATTCTCATTGATTTTTGACCGTTTGAGTGGTTGACCTCATAAATATAACTGTTGGGACTTTATCTTCCCACCATTGAAGCTGTTCTGTACCTACACGTACCGAAACGACATCACTTGTATCGAAATAGAACATGAACAAAAATAGCCGTTGGGGGCATTTAAGAGACCGTATCAAAACGATCGTTGTCGTTCCGAAACTGAAAGAGCTCGTTTCGAAACAGGACAATGTCGTATCGAAACAGTTTGCAACTGTGGAAACCCGTATCGAAACGCACTTAAAGCGCATCAATACGTTTAACAAACTTTCAAGAAAACAGTTATGACAAGAAGAAAGCGGTTATGAAAAGCTAACGGTCATATTTTTTAAACCACTTTTAAAATTTGTGCCGAAACAAGTGAGACAGTTTCGATACTACCGTATCGATACAGGTTCTCTCGTTTCGAGCCCACACTTGACAGTTTCAAAATGTTTCGAAACACCTGAGGGGTGTATCGAATCGGTTAGTCAAAATTCTCTTTACAATTTCAAATCGTTTCGAAACACCTAAGGAGTGTATCAAAACGGTTAGTCGAAAATCAATGTTTTGGCTTGGAAAACACTTAAAAGAATTTATGGGACCTTGAGTTTTGACTTAAACATTTTGTTTGTCAATTTTGAGAAGTTTGAGGACTTAAAAATTTATCTTCTTTTCAAATTAGTCCTTGAAATATTTGTTATATCAAAATCAAAGTTTTGGTTTTACAATTAATCCTAAATACAACTATATGAGTTCGAATACATGCAAAATGCTAAATAAAAGGGCCTAAAACATATGCTTTCTACACAATCATCACCAGAAATGTGTTAGGTAATGTTATATTTCAGAAATCTTATTCTCAAAAATAATTTTACATTCCGTGAATCAAACGCACCCTTAATATATATATATATATTTCATTTGGATCCTCCTCTTTAGGTCATTTAAAAGCATTGATTGGTATATGTTTTGACATGATAATCAGGGATTAATCAATAACTTTTAAATGTTAATAATTTGATTAATTAATTGAACAATTTATTTATGTGAATTTATTTTTAAAACATTGTTTAATATACTAATTATATTAATAATATGTAAAATATTAAGTTATTGTAAATTTTAGATAGCGTAACGATAACAATTTTATGATTTTTTATGCAAATATTTTAATTTGATTTTGAAAACAAATTTGTTACAAGAAAATATATCACAAACATAATTTAGCAAAAAATACTTTCATGCAATCGTATATTATCCAACCAAACATAGTAAATTTATATTTTTTAATGTTAATATGAACATTTCAATAATCTTATATTTTGTGTATCAAACGAATGGGTATAACTCTACAACAAGGGAAAGATCATACATTTATAGTTACTCATGATTTGAGTTTAAAGAAATTGTAATGCCATTGACTGTGGCTAAAGCAGTTCATCCATTTTCACTGCCGTAGTAAGTCGAGTACTTCCTCAATAATCTCGTCCACGATCGTATCTCCTAACTCAGACCCTATCTTTCTCTGCAGTTTAGAGTACTTCCATTCTTCAAATGTGTAAGAACAACCCATACTTGAAAACTCGGTGGTTCGGTTTCCCAGATTTTTCAGACAAATGAGCCACTGAATGTAGTTGTACTTGTTTCCGACATTCGTTCCGCCACTGTTTCTCGTGGATTTCTTCGCTGAAAGGTTCAATAGAGGCTTCTTTTGATTCCCGAAATGTTGGTTTCGTGGGCAGTAACGGAGAGTGTGAGGTTCGTTTATTAAGGTCCCCTTTTCTTCTTTGAAACCGATGAATGTGTACCTCTCCATTAGTGATTTTCCTAGCAACTTCCACGTTGCGAATACAAAGTTTCCTTTTACATTTTCTGTCGGATCAATGGAGTTCCTATTTGACGGGCTTTCTTGTCTTGTAATGATGTGATGCACTGCATGATAGAAACACAAATGATTCATGTTTGCGAGCGGTAAGATTAATTTCAGGACCTGTCAATATGAATCAAGTTAATATATAGTTTATTTTATGAAGAGTTAATATTATAGGTTTTAAAATTTAATGTCATTTAGGTTAGGATAATTTTAGATTCAGTCCAATGTCGGGTTAATGTCGGGTTAGATTCAGTCAACTTTAAATTCGTAATAACTTTTGATTCTGAATCAATTTACAATTTGGGTTAGAAGGGTTCAAATTATAGGTTTTTATGATTAGATTAAATTAAATTGAATTCGAGTTCAAATTAATTAGGTTAGGTTTGAATTTAGAATCAAAATTATCATGAAAGAGAATTGAAAAAGGAAGAAGATACTTGACCTTTGTCGGATGATAATTTGTCTAACATTGACATAAGGTCAATTTGCTTATCTTCAATGCATTTCCTTTGACATGTTCCATTTGTAAGAATCTGCAATCAAAGTTCAACATTACAAAAAAAAAAAGTCTGACAAAAAAAATTAATATCTTATACACTGGCGGTGGAAAGTTTTTATTTCCACAAGCGCCTCAATTATAGGGTTTAGGGTTATGGTTTAGAGTTTAGGGATTTTAGTGTAAAGGTTTAGAATTTAGGGTTTATGTTTAGAATTTAGGAATTAGGGTTAGAATTTAGGGTTTAGGGTTAAGGTTTAGGGTTTAGGGTAATATGGGTGTGGATTTAGGTTTTAACCTATAAACCCTAAATTTTAACCCTAAACCCAAAATTATATCAACAATCCCTAAATTCAAAACTACTACACTTATACCCCTAAATTTTAAACCCTAAATGAAGTCTCTAACCACTAAAACTAAAGCGCTTGTGTAAAAAAGTTTCCACAAGCGCTTGTGTATAGAACAATTATAAAAAAAAAAAAAGCTAAAAACACAGATGTTTTACGTGTACCTTTTCTGGTTCCACATTACCAAACGGTGTTATTTCTGCAATCTGAAACTCATCATCTTCATCGCCTTTATAATCACCGCAGCAAGAAAGCTGTAAGCCATCATCAGTACCAGAAACAAGTTTACTCAGTATCGACTTAACGACCCTCGTGGAAACCAAAGCCATTTTCTTGCCATAACCACGAGTTCTCCAAATGTTCTTGAACAAATTCATTTCACTGCTGCAGCAACCGTTTCGACCATTAGAGCTCAAGCATTTGACCAAACACCCTTTTTCCGCAAGGTAAATGCTCAAAACGAAAGGCTCTTGTTCCTTTTGGAGATGCTCTTTGAGTTGTTTTGGAGGAGAAGCCATTGGAGTTTTGCAAAGTTCAGCTGCAGGAAAAATTGAAATAGATAGAGAAGAAGAAGAAGAGGAGAAGGAGGAGGATGGATAGAAAAGGGTGGTTTTGGACTTTGTTGGAGTGGAAGGCAAGCATATAGGCGCCATGGCAATCATTTTATGGTACTGGGGACAACTGGGAAACTTTTAAACAGTGCAATCTTCTTATAGATTGATGACCCCTGCAATTTTGAAAGCTTGTGAATATAATATTATATCATTAAAGGCATGCTGTAAAATAATATATAATTAATAGTTATCGAGAACTAGATGTCTAATGAGATGAAACATTAATTTTTTTAAGTAACGTATGAGGTTTGAATCTTAACTTGTGAATGGAGCAAATTGGTTAGAAAGTTCGATCTCATAATAAGTGTCTATCATCACTTTTGAATATGGGCTAACAAAACACACATGATTAGTCATTAAATTCGCTCTAGCGAATATTTTAGGAAGTCAAAAGAATATTAATCAAACATTAATGTAAGTGGATCGTTCCATATATATGATTTATATCATTCTTCGATTCATTAACAATATATAATAAATTATATACTATCATGTATCAAATATAAATATATACTACCCGAAATATAATATCTTTTTACTTTTTTATTAATTAACTAAAAGTTTAAACAATCAAGAAAAACAATATTATGCTAAACACGAGCAATGGTGTTATTGTTAACAGATGACACTAATTAGAAAGTAATTAAGCAAGACAAAACTATGAGATTGATCAATCTTGTTTTTTCATTTTTTTTCAATATATTTCATTGGCTGATTATAATTAATAGAAATGATCATAATATGGCATGTGGGTAGGTCCCATCAGAAGAATACAACTTGTTTCTTTAAGCAAAGTTGGTGCGAGGCATTAGGGGAGGCAAAAATTGGAATGAAATTCAATGTTTCGTGACAAATATGCTTATTGCAATTCAGCAAGAAGCTGCCAAGGATACTGGCCTGCAAATTAATATATTATGTGTATATATGGTGAGTTCATTGTATAGATGCATGTAAATGATTTATGTTCAACAACCCTGATTTCCTCATTATCTTATTTCATTCCCTTGCTAAAATTTAGTAATTACTGTAATGTACGTATATGAAATGAGAGTTCTCTTCGGTGATAGTTAGGGTGAACATTCGATCGAGTCGAGTTAGTTTTTTGAGTTCATGTTTAAATTTAATGTAAACGTTTATAGTGTTATGGTACTAATTAGTTCTAACTTAGATGACTTTCTATAACCATATACAAAATTGAGTGATTCGACTTAAACTTAAAAACCAATCCACAAGTTACTAAAAAAATTGGAGTTATTTGAATTTCTATTTTAACAACTCAAATTTTATTTGATTTTTTTTTTCAAATCAAATCAATTTTTTTTGTGTCAAGTCAGATAATTCAATTTTTTCGAGTCGAACCAAGTAGCTATAATGAATAAGAAGACCAAGTGTCCAACTTTTGTGTGGTTATTATTTGGTTTTGCCTTTTATAAGAGCAGCAATATATCTCCAAAAAGTTACCCCAAACCGTTGAATGGTATCCGATTATATTATTTCTTAATACAAATATATAACACCCATGATACATTGGGCGATGGCATTTTGGTTACCGCGGTGAATCTTAGCTGCCATGCACCGATTAATCATCATGTCTGGTCCAAACACATGAAGTAATTGAAATGAATCGGTGGTAAGAAATGGAGCCATATGCAATGGAAGTCCTCCTTTAGCAATTATTGAGATTATAAATACATATATATGTACGTTAGACGTGCATCATTTACTATCTAACGTTATGAATGATCTTTAATCATTATTTTCTTTTTTAATGGAAAATTTACATATCGAAACTTTTTTCCTCATTATATCAATTCCCATGCCCTACCCTAGTCCCTAGGTGACCATTTCATCATTTTCAATCCACTCGAATACAACTTTAAATAATTCTCAAGATATATATTTCATAAAAAAATATTTTATAAAAAAATATATTTGAATATACGAAGCACAATACCGAACATAGACCGCACATCTAAAAAAATTGTGTCTCTATTTACGCTCTCATACTAAAAAATTAGGTTTAGGGTTTAAGTTTAGGTGTTATGATTATAATGTATGATTTAGATTTTAAAGTTTAAGATTTAGAATTTAGAAATTAGAGTTTAGTTTTTTAGTGTTGGGGCATGAATAGAGGCATGCACCAAAAAGAGCAGATGATTTTTGTTCACATGCAATGGAGGAAGAGTTGCAACTTGATCAGAGTGATGGTGATCTATCTTTAGCTTATGTGTTTTGTTTCGTGGGATCTTTCTTAACAAATAGTGTCATCCACTTTGTGTCAATGCGTTCGACTTTGGCAAATCTCTGGCACCCGGTGGGGGGAATTTCAATTTCAGATTTGGGAGAGGGCCGGTTCTTGTTCAGGTTATACACGACAATGGATGCGGATAGGATAGAGGCGTGTGGCCCGTGGAATTTTAATTCTCATTTACTAATCCTGCATCGTTTGAGTCCTGGTGAAGATCCTGCAGTAGTCCCTCTCGATAAGGTGAAGTTCTGGATTTTGATTCACAACGTCCCACATGGCTTTGTATCAGAACGAGTTGCTTCATCAATTGGTAACTTCCTAGGATCGTTTCTAGAATATGATTCCATGGCCGTTTCTCTCGGATACAAGGGCATCATGCGAATTCGGGTGGCAATGGATATTCGAATCCCCTTGAAACGCAGGAAAAAACTCAAGCTTCAAAATGGTAGGGATCATTATGTCCGTTTTGAGTATGAAAGGCTCACTTTGTTTTGCTTCATTTGCGGCCTGTTGGGACATGGCGAGAGTTTTTGCCCTCTGCGTACAGTAAAGAACCCATCGGCAATAACTTTTGGTTGGGATATCTCTTTACGGGCGGCTCCTCGTTGGCGGCAGCAACCGGAAAGCATATGGCTGCGGGAGGAGAGCGCGCTTACAGTTCATCTCAGCGCAATCTCAGGAGATCACAATAAAGAGAACGTGATCCCCGGTTCAACAAACGTTACGCAAATCCCTACGGGTGGCATACTGCCAGCTAGTCATGGTTGTCGGTCTCCTAGTAGAATGGTTGGACCCTCCCTTGGACCGTTAAGCCAAAGGCCCATTCTTGGCCCTGTTGTAAGTGGGCCACAATCTAGTATTGATACACAGATGTTTTTGGCTGATGAGCATCGTCTTTTGGAGAATGTGGATAGTGCAAAACGTCCCCGAGTTGTAAGTTCAGCGCCAACAGTTTTTGGAGAATGTGGATGGTGCCTCCCCCTCTACATCGGCCGACCTGTCGCCCCAGGTCCGCCGGTCATCATGAAACTCATAAGCTGGAACGTTCGGGGTTTGAACAAACCTCGGACGGTGGGGCGTCTTCGGCAAAAGTTGCGAGACGAGAACCCCGTGTTATTTTTTCTAATTGAAACTAAAGTTAAAGATTCTAAAATGGCTGGCATAAGAAGGAGGTGTGGCTTCCCGAACGATATTGACGTAAGTGCAGTTGGACGTAGTGGAGGCTTATCGATGGGTTGGAAGAATTGTTGTAAGGTGTCTCTTCGCTCCTATTCAGTTAGACACATAGACGTTCTAATTGAGGACGATTCGGAGGGTAATCAGTGGCGTTGTACCGGGTTTTATGGACATCCAGAAGAGTAACATCGGGGGTAGTCTTGGGACCTTCTTAGATCCTTGGACGATATGCCTAATACTCATTGGATGGTTCTTGGCGATTTCAATGAGATCATTTTTTCCTCTGAAAAGCAAGGGGGGAGAGACCGACCCGTTCGCCAAATGAAAGGTTTTAGTTCTGCGTTGAGTGATTGTGGTCTCGATAATCTTGGTTTTACGGGGCAATGGTTTACGTGGGAGAAAGGGAAGTTTTCGACTACCAACATCCGGGAGAGGCTGGATAGAGGGGTGGCAAATGGTGCTTGGTGGGAGTTGTTCCCAGATTATAGAGTTGCTCACCTAACACACTCTTTCTCTGACCACTGCCCAGTTTTAGTTAACACTGGCTTTGGAAGTGGTTCACATGAACGCACGTGGCAGTTTCGTTTTGAGGCGGCATGGTTACTAGAGGATTCATGCGAACCAGAAGTCAAAAAATTGTGGCTATCATCCTCTGGGGATTTCCTTGATCGATTACTATATGTCAAACAGGGGCTTGATCGCTGGTTTAAAGATTTGCGAAGGAATAAAACTTCAACTCTTACAGCTCTCAAAAGGAAACTTGAAAAATTGAATGAGCAAACCCCGTCGGATGAGGTGTTGGGCGAGATTGTGGAAACAAAGTTGTCTATGAATCTAGAGATGGACAAAGAAGAACTCTTTTGGGAGCAGCGTGCTCGCTCTAACTGGTTAAAACATGGGGATAGGAACACATCCTTCTTTCACAGATATGCTTCCCAACGAAGACGGAAGAATAAGGTTAAATCTCTGGAAAGTGAGAATGGTGAAGTTTATTCCGGGGACGCTGAAATGCTCACGGTGGCCACGTACTATTTTAGCAGTTTATTTGCTTCAACTGCGACAGGGAATTGTTCAAGAATTTTAGAAGGGGTTAATACTTGTATTTCTGAAACAATGAATTTAAGTCTCCTGAAGAAGTTTACTGCTGATGAAATCTGGGAAGCAGTTAAATCCATGAGTCCTCTTAAGGCAGTGGGGGAGGATGGGTTAGGAGCTTTGTTTTTTCAAAGATTCTGGCATATAGTTGGAAATGACACGGTTTCATTTTGTATATCAATTCTGAACCGAGAAAGACCGATGGCTGATATAAACCAGACCAGAATTGTGCTTGTACCAAAGGTTGATAACCCCTCGGGTATGTCACATTTTCGTCCTATAAGTCTTTGCAATGTTTTATTTAAAATTATTTCGAAAACATTGGCAAATAGACTTAAGATAGTTCTTCCCCTCTGTATTGATGAATCTCAAAGAGCTTTTGTTCCAGGGCGCCTTATCACTGACAATGTCTTGGCAGCTTATGAGATCATGCATTCTATGCGCACAAAGAAAGGTGGTAAGAAAGGCTTCTATGCGGCAAAATTAGATATGTCTAAGGCATACGATCGTGTGGAGTGAAACTTTTTGCATAGAATGATGTCTAAGATGGGTTTCGAAGAGGGGTGGATTTCTCTATTGTTGGACTGCGTTTCTTCCGTTTCCTATTCAGTGATTTTGAATGGGTCAGTTGGTGAGATCTTTCATCCTACAAGAGGCTTGAGACAAGGGGATCCGATTAGCCCCTACCTCTTCCTCATCTGTGGGGAGGGTCTCTCTTCTCTTCTGAGGCAGCAACCTTCAGTTATAGGTTATAAGATAGCACGTGGAGCTCCTTCCGTATCCCATTTGTTTTTTGCCGACGATAGTGTTATTTTTGGAGAAGCTTCAACTAGAGGTGCATCCATACTGAGTCATAATTCTGACGAATTATGAGAATTGTTCGGGGCAGTGTATCAACTATGAGAAGTCAGGTATCTTCTTTAGTGCAAATGTAATTGAGGATACTAAACAGGATGTCTCACGGGTCTTAAGGATTCGAAATGCTATAAATCCAGAGAAGTACCTTGGCCTTCCAACAGTGGTAGGTAGGAATAAAAAACAGGCTTTTCTCTCTTTACGGGATAGACTGTTAGCTAGTATTAATTCTTGGAGTGCTCGGGTTCTCTCCCAGGGTGGAAAGGAAGTCTTTATAAAATCGGTGCTCCAGGCAATTCCTACATATACTATGAGCTGCTTTCTCCTTCCTAAAACATTTTGCAGGGGAATCGAGTCAATCCTGGCTCGTTTTTGGTGGCAGAATTCGAAGGATAAGAAAGGCATCCACTGGTGCACCTGGTCTGATTTGTGCTCTCTTAAGGAAAATGGTGGGATGAGTTTCAGAGATATGTGTAAATTCAACGTGGCTCTGTTAGCTAAGCAGGGTTGGAGATTGATAACTAATCCTATGTCACTTATTGCACGGCTTCTTCGAGCTAAATATCACCCAACTTCATCGTTCCTAAATTCGAGTATTGGGTCCAATCCATCTTATACATGGAGGAGTATTTGGTGTGCTAGGGGTTTACTAGAGAAAGGGCTTCGAGACATGGTTGGTGATGGAAGTACTATAAGGGTCTGGTCTGATTTTTGGGTTCCAAGCAACTATCCTAGGAAGCTTCAGGCACATTCCCATTCAAATATTACCTTTGTGTCTGAATTGATTACTTCCGGTACTATGACCTGGAAAGAAGAACTAATTAGAGGTATCTTTAGTCCTCTGGATGCTAAGGCTATTTTAAGTATCCCCCTTTCTACTTCATCCGTTTCTGATACTAAGGTGTGGTGTGGGGAACGTAATGGGGTGTACTCGGTAAGGAGTGATTATCGAATGTTAATTATGGAACCACAAGTGAATCCTAATTTCAGGCCTCTACTAAAACAAGTATGGCAATCTGGGTGCCCAACTAAGATGAACATCCAGTGCTGGAAGTTCATACGGAATTTTGTTCATACGAAGCGAAATTTATGTATCAAGTGTGTAGCCAACAATTCGATCTGCCCTCGATGTATGCATGAACCTGAAGATGCAGCCCACGTTATTCGTAATTGTGCTTTTGCAGAGCGTGTATGGTCGTTGCTGGGGATTCAGTGTGATATCATTGAACAAGACACAGATATTGCTAGTTGGCTTTCTACAGTTTTACAGACTAATGGTAGGAGACATTTGCAAATAATCATTATTTCTATCTGGTTTCTATGGATTACAAGAAACAACTTCATATTCGAAGGAGTGGTAAAAAACCCAGAAAGCGTGGTTACCTCTGCGCACAGTTACTGGTTGGATGTTCACTTTGTCTCTTCCAGACTCTGCTCCTCGAATCCATCTCTTCGTGTCCGTTGGACGCCTCCTTCCCATCCGATGGTGAAGGTTAACTGCGATGCATGTTACGATGTTAATAGCGGTACTGCTGATGTGGGGATTTGTATTTGATATGAGGAGGGACTTATCTTAGGAGCGATGAGTATGAGAGTTCACCATGTAGCCTCCCCTTTTGCCGCAGAAGCCTACGCGGTTGTACACGGTCTCCGCTTTACCTGGGATCTGGGATTTCCGACGATTGAGGTTGCCAGCGACAGTCGCTCCGTCATTACAAAGCTCAATTCGTCGATGCATGACAAATCAAATATCAGTACCTTAATAAGGGAGGTGAAAGGTTTTTCTGGAAAATTTGTGAGTTGTTCTTACCTTTTCTCTCCAAGGGAGTCCAATCGTGTGGCGCATGCACTGGCTCATCTCCGCTGTACCTTGCCTGAAGATGGTTTCTGGGTGGAGGATGCTCCGCCACCGGTTGTCGAACTTATAGATGAGGACAGATGGTGGTTCTCAGATCGACAGTAGTGATGACTCTCTTTTCTCTCAAGGATATTGCTGTTTGAGCTCCCCTTTTCTCCTTGAGGTTTTCGTCGGCACCAAATAGACTTATCCTGGTGGTTTACCCACAGCGCTCTCGTTCGACGTTTTCTCCGGCTGGCCTAATCTCCCCTTTGTTTTATTTTACTCTCTATCTTGTTTATGTCTTATTTTTCTGGTTTAGAGTATTTGAGACGTTTGGTTTGCCTCTAACCACGCGGGTACACGTGGTTTCAGAGTTTGGTTTTTCATTTCCCAATAAAGAGATTAGCTGGCTTAATAATTCAAAAAAAAATAATATTAAATGAGAAATTAAATATTTCAATGATGAGAAATTAGATCATAAATATAAACTATAAAAATCTAAAATATATAAAAATTTGAAAATTTTAAATATAGGACTGACCTCTAATATCCCTATGTACATTTGCATGCAAATATTCAAACAGATGACGTTGAACAGCAAATTGTAGGAGAGATGACAATACCCAACAACAGTTGTCGTTGCAAGACCAGGGTCGTGAAAGATTTAAAAAAACAAAGTGGATTTGGATAGTGACCTAACTTTACCCTAAATTGCCATATCCAAGCAAACCTCAACTTACCAAAAAAAAAATATACAACTTCTTTCTTTTTCAAATGCCATGCATGATGCTTAGATATGTTCTTACTTTTCATCTTTATTTTTACTCATTTATACATTTATTAGCCATCCACCCAACTCCCAACCCTACCTAACTCGTCCAAGTGAAAAAAATATTGGTCCCCTCTCTTTCTTTTTTTCCTTCTAAAAAATATCATTACATATTGTTCCACCTTTTTTTATTTAATAATTTTATGCTTTAATTATTGCAACTTTGGGTGGGAACAAATTAATAAGGATGGTGTATGGCATAAGCCATTATAATTTTGCATTACACGGTTGTTCCTTGAATTTTATGGACCTCATTATTCAATTTCTCCCAATATAATTTTAAACATATGATTTTCTAAAAAGTAACAATTGAAACAAGACACGATCGACATGTTTTTCATAATTACCAAAGTGAAGTGTTGGACTTTTTTTTATAATATAATAAAGAGTCTTTAGGTATATTAAATTTCATAAACAAATGATTTTTTTTCATAACTTAAACAAGGATTAATTAAAATGATTATATATGTGCTTAAATGAAAAATAAGTGTCTAAACTATAACTTTTTTTAAATTTTAGGTACCTAAAGTTTTTTTTTTTTTTGTAAAAATAGATGTTACAATTTTAGGAGCCTTGATGTTAATTACCGTTAAAAAATTTTGTTAGCCATTATAATGCGACACCTTGCAAGTTTTAATTTCTAATTTCTTTTAATTAATTTTAAAAAAATGATTTTCAAAAAAAGTCCTAAATTCATAAAACCCCAAATACCTAAATCCCCTCATTCGGCGACTCCCGCCGTCGTTAGCCACATTGCCGATGATAGAATAGAATGTCCTCCCCTTGCCAAAACACCCATACACCATTCATTGTCGTTTGATAACCGCTCGTTACAAATCGTTTGAATGAAATTTTCGAAGATTTTGACCTTCGTCTGGAGTTATACATGGTTTCAATCCCTTTCCGACAACGAGGTGGAAGGGTAAATGATCGTAGTGGTCCAACGACAGATGTGGTGAGCGGCGACAGAATCGACTCAAATCATGATTTGAGTTTTTGGGAGTTATGGATTTTGAATTTGGGGCTATTTTGTGAATTTTGGAAATTTAAAGGATTTTAAAGAAATAAGTTTAAAAAAATTAACGGTAGTTAACACAAGGCATCTAAAATTATAACGGTTAAAACTTTGAGCACATATTTTTACAAAAATACTTTAGGCACCTAAAGTTCAAGAGTGGTACAATTTAGGCACCTGTTTTTCATTTAAGCCTTATACATATACATGCTCGTTTCTGAGATTTTGGTGGCCCTAGGGCGAATAAAAAAATTAGGTCCCTAATTAAATATTTAAATTACGATTGTGGTCGCATTTTCGGCCACTTTGTGCTTATCGCGATTGCGGACATAACGGTTGCGAACATCGTGGTTTCGGACGGTGTCGCTACCGCTATATAACAGTCATTGTTGCGGTTGCGGACCGTTATTTAAATATTTGTCCATGATAACAAGTATTGGAAAAAATTAAATTTTAAGAGCATGTTCATACTAACAAGCATTGGAAAAAAATTGGGCCTCTAATGACAAATATTGAAAAAATTAAATTTTAAGAAAGAGAGAAAATTAAGATGTGAAGAAGAAGAATAATACAAGAATTATTTATAAGTCTATTTGAATTTTTTGTTCTTATTAAAAATAAAAAAATAAATTATTATTAAAACCTTAATAATTACCCTAAAACCTACGAAAACCAATACTATTTACACTAAAACCTCTATAAATTAATACCCTTGGGACCATGAAATTTTATTAATTTAGAGAGATATTAATATATCGATAAATTAATAATTTATTAATTAAAAGAAAATTTCTCAACGCCGGAACTTGTGGGTGCAATTAAAAAAGTTAGAGATGAAATTGAATTATATTTGATTTTTAAAAAGAAACAGATTACAATAGATTCATATTTTAGCAAGTTACCAAAGTAGTAATTGTAATATTTATGGATTATTAATTTATAGTTTTGATGGGACCTTTATATTTATAA
Source organism: Hibiscus tridactylites (assembly GCA_958450335.1). Taxonomy (NCBI): domain Eukaryota; kingdom Viridiplantae; phylum Streptophyta; class Magnoliopsida; order Malvales; family Malvaceae; genus Hibiscus; species Hibiscus tridactylites. The sequence continues at coordinate 9,251,470 of OY288279.1, forward strand.
AGGGGATCTCCAAAAAAATTATTATATTATTATCTTATCGAATTTGATGATTTTTTACATTGGCCCAAGTCGAGACCGATAAAATTTATTATTTAATATAATTTATTAATTTAAAGAGTATTAATTTAAAGAGATTTTACTGTACAAACTAACGGTACCTTTTTATTTTTGTAGAAATAAAAACGAACAGTACAATATATGTTATTAGATTACTTGTAATTTTGGTTAAGTTGTAATTTTTTTTAAAAGAATGGTTCTTAGTTCAAATGGTTATATAAAATTAATAATGAATTATTCAATAATAATAACAATGATGTGGGTTGGCCGTCGCCCTTATTGCGCTGGCTAGAGACGGCCATGTATATATATAGGGTTAGGATCCACTTACACTATGTAAAACTCAACTAGTTTTACATTAATTCTTGGTCATTAAATAAGTGAAATGGATGAATTAGATTAATTCTTTACTTTTTTTTTCAAGTGATAATCTTTACATATCTTACTTCTAATTTCATCAATCCATTTCACTCATCCAATGATCATGAATTAGTGTAAAACCAGTTGAGTTTTATAGTGCAACTGGATCTCATCTCATATATATATTACACAGTTCCAATCTTAAAACCTTGTATGGTTTAGAGCTAATTAATCTAAAATAAAATAATTGTGATCCCACATACTTCACACGTGTAATGATAAGTAAGCAAAGGCAGATGTTTTGATTACATACTGATCATATATTTATGCGTTGACAATGCTAAAGCATGCATGTTTACGAGTCCTATCCAATGGGGTTGATAGGTAGGTGTGTATACAATTAAGTTCCAGTAATTTAATTTTTGGAGTACTCTATCGGGTTCCCCCCCGGTTAATATTAGTAATCGGTTTTTTAATGAGATTTTATATTTTATTTTGATAAAATTAATTATTTTATTTTATGATTTTTATATATTATTTAGTAAAGTTTTAAAGTGTTTTTTTATAAATATTTATTTAAAAATTTAAAATTTTCAAGTAAATAAACACTAATTAATTCATATAAAATATTTTAAAGTTATTTCACTATTTTTAGGTACAAAATATTTATTTTTACATTATTAAATATTTAAAATTAATTATATATTGTCAACAATCTTTAGACTGAGTGGTTAAAGCTCACAGTTAACACCCCTCGCTTAGGTTGTGGGTTCAACCCATTATGAGCTCCCCCTAAGTAAAATATGTTCAAAAACATTATATATTAAATAAAAATTCATTTTTAGTTCGATTTGATTCGAGTAACCACGGTCTCTAAATTTGTGAACTGTAAACCATATAAACACTAAATTTTGAACCGATTTTCGATTTGAGATGCTTAGCCCTGTTGATAGGTCCCGTAGATTCTAGTCTCTTTTATTAGCACCTGACTTAATGTATCAAGCGTTTATACTCTAGAAAAAAATGAAAAGAAAATTCCACTTTCTAGAACTACCTTTGGCAAAATTTTTAAGAATACATAAATTCAACTAATTAAAAATTGGGCAAGGTCCAATTTTTTCATTAATATTTAATCAAGTACAGATGAGAACATTCAATACCTTAATTTAAACATTACCTTACATCTCTAAATTTACATTTTGGCCCCTCGAATCATGACATCCTCTATAAATTGAACCCCACCAGCACCATCATTTCCTCACAACCCATCTCATAATAATTTGTCAAACACTCAAACAAAGAAGAAGCAGAAAGAAAGATGTGTTCTAAGGTCAGCTTCTTTTGCATGATCATGTTCCTTTTCTTCTTCATATCTTCTCCCGTTGTTGCTCGCCCGCTGCCGGCGTCGTCGGCTCAACATGCTAATCCCCAGCTGGTATGTATATATGTAGATAATGATCATTGAATTTGGTTTAATTATCATGGTTTAAAAAACTTGCTAATTAGGGACTTATTTTGATTGAAAATGATATTTCAGGGTGATATTGGTAAAACGAATGATCAGAGGGTTGAGTTGGAAGATAGCTGCGAGGGAATTGTAGAAGAAGAATGCTTGATGAGAAGAACACTTGCAGCTCACACTGATTACATCTATACCCAGGAAACCAAGCCTTGAATTTGAAGGACTCTCGTGTATCTCCAAATTGAGTGTACTCTTTTCCTCCATGTAGAGTTAAGGAGGTTTTTAACGAGGCATTCAAATTGAATTAGGGTTGTTTACAATCACTTTTGTGGCATTCTAAATTAATATAAAAATTTTTTTGCCGAGCAAAAAGGTTGTTAATAAATATTTTGATTCATAAATTTGCGTTTTCCTTTTGGACCATATGTTATTTTTTGTCAAGTTTGGGTAGTGTTTTGATTCATATATATGTAATGTTTAATTCATGTATGTCTTAGTGAAATAAATATTGACGTTTCAACAGTTTATATATTTTCCGAACGTTACCCGAGCTCAATTGTTTTTAGTATAATCATAGGCATTCTTGTTTGTTTCATGGTTTAAAAATATTTGAACCGAAGCTTTCTGATATTGTCTAAGTTCTATAATTTTATGGTTTAAAACACAAGGATTCTGAATTTGATAAGTTTAGTCAAACTGATCCCTAAAAATTTTGTAAGGATTAAATTGATCCCTAAAATTGACAACTTTAATCAAAATGACCCTGATCTTTTATAGTAATTTATAAGTTTGGGATACTTTGACTAAATTTGTCAAGTTTAAAGGTCAATTCAACCCCCAAAAGTTCATATATAATTTTCATCAAACATGTCATTAGAGGTCATTTTACCTTATAACCTAATAAGAAATTAGATATATTTTTTTATGTTATGAAGATACTAGTAAAACTTGACTCGACTCAACTTAACTTAAATTGTAATTTTATAAATTTAACTCGACTCAAAAAACTTTCAAATACAGTTTGAGTTGTAAAACGAGACTTAAACTACTCGAAATTTTTAATAATTAGTGGATCGATTTTCAAGTTCGAGTCAAGTTTCTCGACTCTGTCAATTATATGTTTATTGTGTATGAAAAAAATATGAAGAAATATACATGTATATGATATATGGTTATAGAAAGTTATTTAAATTGAAATCCATGAGTACCATAACATTATAAATATTTGCAATTAAATTTGAACAACTCAAGAAAATTTTAAATAAAATTTGAGTTATAAAATAAGATACATCAACTCGACTAACTCAATTTTATTTTACTAGACTTGACTCGATCGTATACTCATCTTAATAAAGATGATATTTTTCACGAGAAAATACAAAGAAAAAGTTAAATTAAAGAAATAAATAAGGGAATGTAAAAGGACAAAGGACTGCGTGTTAAGTATTCGGGGTGATATATCAACTACGAAAATAGCCATTTTAATTGCGGGGAAAGATAACTTATCTGCCATAATTAAGACCACATGAATTAACATTAAACAAAACGTTTTACCTCTCATTTACCGGTCAGTAGATTTGAAAAATGTTTGAGATTGAAGTTGTTAAGTATACTCAGATTTAAGACCATATGAATTAACATGAATTGTCAATTTTATAATTAAAAGATGAGGTAAACAATTATCATACCACATTTCATAGTTTATAATTATTTGTTTAATTTAATATAAAAATTATGAAACATTCAAAAACAATTAAGATCAAACACGTCACGAGTTTAAATGAAAATTTGTAGGAGTATTAAATTTAAAAATCGCTCATCAAGAAAGGATCATTAGCTAAAATGAAGTTAAATTCTTACAAAATATAGTCTTAAGTTTCTCATCATCCCAACCAACTCGAGAATGCAGACATAATGCAAAAAAAAAATTCTCTAATATTTAATTGAATAGTCCTTTTAGTTTATATTCTTTTTTAAACAATTTAATCTTTAATGTTTTATTTTATGTTAAAATAGTCTATTCGTGAATGAAAACTGTTAGTGAACTGGCGATAAATAACCTGAAATGACTTGACATAATGACACGTTAGAAGAAAAAATATTTTATATTTTATAAAATTATTTTTTGACTTATGTGTCAGTCTGTAAAGTCAGTATATTTGTCTTTATGACACTGCTATCGCAACGTGCACTATCATATATGTTTGTCACATCTTTTCAAGCTATTTGTCGTTAGTCAACTAAAATTTTTCATTCACAGAGGGTCATTTTGACCCAAAATAAAACATTAAGGGTTAAATTGCTTCAAAAATTAATAAAGACTAAAATAATTATCTCGTCAAATATTAAGGGTATTTTTTTAACATTATGCTTGTAATATAGTATAATAATAGATTTTCTTGATCCAAATGCCTCCACGATGGCATTTTCAAGGGCTCCACGAGAACAAAGACTACACCGTGTATATAATTTATTATTATACATATACGACCAACCTATATGTGAACTCATGGTGTAAATCTTGTTTCATTGACCAAACTAATAAATGCAGTCGATGGATCGATGTTCGGGGGCGTTGTTCATTTATGGTGACCCATCAAACCATCCAGTCCTAGCATGTTTCATGCCTCTCGGCTGCATATATGTTGCATAGTATTAAATTACTGCCGTAACATAATATAATTATCATAACATAATAATTTTTAAAATCACCATAATTATATTTAAAATCACAATTATTTTTAAGAGTAAAATTATTCTACAACTAACGTAACTCGCAACTGCAACGTTGCAATCGCGACCGCAAACGCACTTTAATTAAATGATCTATTATATCTCAAAGGCGGATAGATATCTGACATCCATGGGACGGCAGTGCCGTACAGCTGAAACCATGCTAGCTTTTCTGCTTGAACCACGGCCTCAAGTTTTCCAAAGATTTGTTTCAGTCCACGTGATGAATTGGACAACCGAATTAATTTGGAATTGAGACGTGACATGAATTGTGAACTAATTCTAATCTTGTTTTTGCATGGTCTGAGAAAATATCATTTCTAGGAAGTAACGACGGTCGTATTGGTGTCACAACTTTGATTTAAACCACTCGGATGGTGAGATGGGTACATCGTCCCGAGTTATTTCATTTAGGTTATCTCTTAGATTTGAACCAACATTTTTCACAAATAAAATTTTATATTTCATATAATAGTATATTTTTTTTATCAGCAAAGCGAAGTATATTATTAAGATAAATATACAACGCAAGTCAAACATGCGCCTCATCAAAAACCTTCCTAAGCCTAACGGAGGAAAAGAGTACGGCATGTCGACTTTAAAAACGGATCCAAAAACCCCTCCCCTTACAAACCATCAAATCGATGCCTGAAATAAAGAGACTCGAGACACCCCTTCCTTCGCTAGCGCGTCAGCTAGCCCATTTGCCTCCCGGAAAATGTGAGAAAAGCAAACAGAACCCAGCGTCAAACAAGCACGATCGATCACACGAAAGAACTCCCATAAGCGCCATGGACGACGCTCCACCTGCAGCACCCACCCAATTGCCACTTTGGAATCCGACTCAATAATAAGAGGACGATCAGCCCATTTAGACGCAACAAAATAATCCAAAGCAAAAGCTATCGCCCGAATCTCAGCAACATTGGAATCAAGAGAACCAAGTGGCCCCGAGAACAGCGCAAGGATACGACTCTGGGCATCACGCAACACCCCCCGAAGCCCGCAGGCCCCAGCTTCCCACGAGCAGAACCATCCACCGAAAATTTTAAGGTTACCCCGAGAGGGGGCTCCCAACACACTCCCAACCGGCCTACATGTTTGTCAACCCCTTCTCGAAACAAACTCGGACAGTCCCACCATAGAGATTCACTGACGGACAGCCCCTCTTTAAGGGTCTTCACCCAATAAAAAGATCGCAATTTTACCAAGAATCCTATCTCCGATGCCGGTACAAATTTTCCGTTAAAAACAAAGTCATTGCGCGCAAGCCACAACGACCATAATAATGCAGCAATGCTCGACAGCCAAAGCTTCCTCAATGTTCCTAAACGAACAGTGCATATTCGGTATGAGATAATCCGACAACGTTTTAGGCAGTGGCAGTGATATCGCCCACCACCCTCGAAACCAATTCCACAAACCTTGAGCAAACGGGCACAAATAAAACAAATGTTCAATATCTTCCTCCCTCTCTCGACACCACCTACACAAACCTTGATGTAAGCCCAAATCAATCCCACGTATCCGCAAAAACGCAAAAGTAGGCAAGCGGCGCAACCAAGCAAACCACAAAAACGCATGGACCTTAGGAGGAACCAGGACTTTCCACGCAAAACAGTCCCCAAACTCGCTCTCACCCACCTTGTCCATCATAAGCAAACGAGATAACCCTTTGACTGAAAAAATCCCATGCTTATCCGGTGTCCAAACAAGCATATCCAACTCCCCTTGCCGCAAATTTACATGACACACCAACGAACAAAGTTCCTGCAATTGCCGAGCCTCAAAAGAACGCAAGCTACGACGGAACAAATCCCCCCACCGACCATGTTGAAAACTCCCCTCAACAGCATTGTCCACTACCAATGCTAATCGATTAACCGCAATTGAGAATAGGCGAGGAAAAATATCTTTTAGCGGCTGCTCAACACACCATGCATCAAACCAAAACAACACTCGCTCCCCCGAGCCGAGCTTCCAAACAAACTGAGACTCGCCCATGTACTTTTGGACACCCTCCGAACTAACAGTCTGCACTATCTGCTTCCAAATTACGGACATCGATCCCCTAACAGAAGCATTAAATCGCCACCACTGAGCCGCCTCACCATACTTCGATACAATAATAGCACGCCATAAAGAGGTTACATCCCTAGCATATCTCCACGACCATTTCGCCAATAACGCCTTATTTTGAACCTCCAAATCAGCCACCCCCAAGCCGCCAAGATGGCGCGGCCGGCACACCAAACTCCAACTCACTCTACTCATTTTTCGCTATAAATTAACCCCACCCCATAGGAATGCTCGCCTCAACTTATCAATAGCAGCAATCACCCCTTTCGGCACGCGAAACAAACCCATATAATATACTGGGAGGGAAGATAAAACAGAGTTTACCAGAGTGACGCGAGCCGCAAACGAGAGCGATGTCCTCTTTCAACCCGTGAGCTTCCGATGGACAGATGCAATAACTGGCTCCCATACTGCAATATTCCGCGGATTTACCCCCAGCGGTAACCCCAAATAGACAAATGATAAATTCCCCCAACGACAACACAACACATCCGCCATGGATGCAACCAAATCCCCATCCACACCAATAGAATAAAGGGAAGACTTTGAGAAATTAATTCGCAAACCTGAGCACACCTGGAAACAACACAATAGCCTGCAGATATTTAAAGCCGCTTCTACCGACGCTTCAAAAAATAAAATGGTGTCGTCGGCAAACTGAAGGTGTGTTAACGTCACCCCCGGAGCCACTACTACCCCACGAATCAGCCCCAAAACCTCAGCTTGTACTAACAACCGATGCAAAGCTTCAGCCACAATAACGAATAATAAAGGCGACAATGGGCAGCCCTGACACAGCCCACGTCTCATGCCAAACTCTTTCGTTGCGCTACCATTCAGAAGAACAGATAAACGAACTGTACTAATACACTCCATCACCCATCCCCGCCAAGTCTCGCTAAAACCCATCGAGCACATAATTTGATCTAGAAATTCCCATCGGACGCAATCATAGGCCTTCGTAAAATCAAGCTTCAGCACATAGAGTGAATCGTTTCATTGGCCAATAAAACCCCATCCACTATCTGACGTCCGCGAACAAAAGCTGACTGATGGTCACTGATCAAACCGCCCAACACCACTTGTAACCTTCTAGCTAAAATTTTAGCTAAAATCTTATATATAGAGTTTAGCAGGCTAATCGGGCGATACTCATGCAATGAAATCGGTGAATCCACCTTAGGTAGCAGCACTAGAAACGTGTTATTTACTCCCAAAGGCAACTTTCCCGTGGTGAAAAAATCAGCCAAGAACTGCCCCACATCTGCGCTTATAACCTCCCAACATCTCTTGAAAAATTCCATACTATATCCATCTGGACCTGGAGACTTCGAACCCTCACTTCCTCGCACGATAACCCATGCCTCGTCAATAGAAAAAGGCACAATCAAAGCCAAATTCTCAGCTGCATTCACCCTGTTAAATGATCCCTCGAAACGCCAAGTACAAGACCTCTCTTCCGCAGCGAAATGATTAGAGAAAAAGCTCACAATATGTTTGCGCAATCTGATCGGATCAATTACCCAAGTGCCACCAATAGTCAACCCAACAATAACATTTCGTATCGCACGCAACTTCGCTGCCCTATGAAAGAACGCAGTATTCCTGTCACCCAATTTAAGCCAAGTCGCTCTCAACTTTTGGCGCCACAACGATTCTTTTCTGCGGATCGCTCGCCACAAAGCTTGCATCCAAACCCTCTTCCGATCACACAACTCACTACCCTCCCCCATGGCCAGCTCCTCCTCACCACTATCCAAACAATCGATACAACTTTGAATGTGGGAAATTTCTTTCTCAATATCCCCAAAGTCCGTTTTATTCCATTGTCGAAGAAAAAGCTTCAAATGCCTAAGCTTAACCGAGATGTTGGAATTTCCAATGCCCATACCCGTCAAACGACACCACTCCTTAGCCATGCGACTAACATTACGCCTCTCTTCAACCAAACATTAATGAAACGGAATGGCCTTGGACCCCAATCAAA